>JABFQA010000476.1:0-19731 GCA_022817065.1 Probaryconus sp. ZL-2020 | reverse complement strand
TTCAGAGCAAGGAATTCGTTAATTGTTTGAAATTGAAAGGAAATTTTGCAAATTAATTTTTTTTTTGTTTTATTTGTTACGGAATGGCTATTATGTGTTTAACTTTCTTAAGTACGAAATAAACGTTTTTGCGTGTAATATCCTATACAAATTTTAACCCCAAAATATTACAACAGGTAGAAACTACACAAGTTAAATATCTTAAAGAGGCTACTACTTCGTTTTGTAACTTGATTTAAATACAATTGACGGTCGTTGTGCTTCGCGAAGCTGGTTCGGTTGTACGTTAGATCTTTTCTGCGATCCGTCATACTAGAAAGCATATTGTTCTTTGCAAATGTACGATTTTACGTATATTTTTGTTGCACATTTCGGTGGCTAAACGTTTCCTGTTGCATGCTACGATTATGCTATGATCATGCAATCAAATATATAATTTCAAACCTGTTACACATTTCATGACTCATCCGAGAAATTTTACACTACTGCAAACACTTTAGAACATTAATTTTACTATCTACTTTTTATCGCATTAATTAATTGCAATTTTAATTAGCAGCGTAAAATAAAATTAATCAACTGATTGATAATGTTAATGGCGCTGATAATGACGTTATCTTAATGATCTTGCAAAAAAATATATATTCAAAGATGTTTTGTGTAAAATCAATTTTAAAAAACTGTTGTTTTTTTTTATTCTTTAGGAATCCAGCCAAGCCGAGGAATTGGAAAAACTGAAACAGGTGAGTCTGTTTTGAAAAAAAAAAAAATTCAATTATTTCAGAATGGCTTTTTGCACTAGACCTGACTTCCAAAGGTTATCGCCCTGCTAGAAATCGATTATCGTAATGTGATTACAACTCAAGTTATCACCGTCTGCCAACCCTGTAGTTTCAGCGATAAAGATTACGCGGATTCTCGTAATCCTTAGGGGAAATGCTATCTCCGTCGTCGCTTCATTAAAAAGCGATCTCCATGATATTCGAGCATACTCCTCGTTCCCGATATCTACTCAATGGATCACAGCCTCGGTCAGATGCTATCGATCTTGTAACCGATATTACACCAAAGTCCAACACTTTTTACGAAATTTTCATTAAGTCATAATCATCGGTATTACCGGCAAGAATGTTGTAACAGAAGAAGTGGTTTTATTTCCAGTTTGTAATTACTGATACCTATTTATTCGTCATAAGTTTCAGTTATTATTTCGTTTTTTTTTTTTTTTGGACTTAATTAAAAATAATATTACCAAAAACGTTCCCACAAAAATTTTGATCACGTATACATTTGTTTTAAAAATAGGAACAGTCATGTCTTTAATTAAATGCCAGTTAAAATATAAATGGTACTGCGGACAGTTAAATTGAAATTGAAAGTAAATTAAAATGTATCGTGAAATGATTTACTGTTACTATATTTAGAGCAAATGATTTGCTTGGAAATCGGTGGGGCACTTGATTGATTGAATTGCCAGCAATATTGTTGGAAAACAAGAATTATTTCTGAACGCGAGCGGTTGTAAGAACGAATGTAAATGTGCATGCGTTATGTCTGGAGATCTTTGTCTAATGAGGATACTAAAGCTATGTCGGCAAATCGGTCCTCCCAAGTTTTAGCGTGTAAAGCTTTCTACGACCAAGCCACGACAAATGCCACTCCAAACCATTATTTCAAAGTTCGTCGCATTGTAACAACCTTTGGTACATGAAAGTATTTCTCATAGTTCTTTTGTACATTTTTACCTCGACGGATATCCACCGTTTTGTGGTGACTTTTTATTTTCACAGAATTATTGTTAAGGATTAACTCAAGGATTAAGGATTTCTAAATTGTAAATCACGAAAAATCATAAATTAAAGATAAACCGAAAGAACAATAAATAAAAGAGAGAAAAAACATAATGAAATCTTGCGAAACTCGTATATTTGCGTTCCTCGGGTCTTCTCAAATTTCGTACTAAACTTGTGACAAATTTATACTTCCAAGTGGTCAAGGTGATAATGGGCGTGATAATATACGTCGCGCTCTTTTGATAAATTCCAGATGGAATTCAACTGGCTTAAAACAAGTTTAGTTGTTCGTAACGACGTACAAAATTACATTTTAGGATTATGCTTTTGATTCGCATACACATAACACACGCGAATATCAGCCTTTCATATGTATGACCAAACTAACAAAGAGACCCTCGCTCCAAAGCAATTATATATTCTGTAGGTAACTGACCACGTTTCCGTCTTTTCTTTAGCTCGTTTCTGACACGAAACTAACACGAAAAGTTCGACTATTATGTCGATTTCTTTTCTGCCGTTTCAATGGCTTCGCTACATCCGATGTTTTATTTCTTTTTTCAAGATACTCGAAACGACTTTTTGAACAAGAAGACACTCTATAAAAAAAAAAAAAAATCGTTGAAAATTTATCAAATTCAAACTCGACGATTCTATAATTGCACATTTTCGTTGTTCCCGTACGCCAATATATTAAAATATTTAATGTTACATAAAATTACAACGCGCTGTTATTTCAATTCATGAAATAATCACAGCGGCGATGTATAATTTCACGACTACGTTAACGTATAATTTCACGAGACAGAGCATTGTGATTCAGAATTTGTGTTCCTTCGCAAACACACTTGTTACATTTAATTAGAAACAATTTTGTAGAAATTTTTATTTCCCATGGACAACGAACTTGTTGCGTTGCGCTTTTATTTTACGACATTTTATCTTGTTGAGATTGAGAGGAGTTTGTGCAGTCACACGTGTGAATACGTTTAAGTAACCGCAGTACGCTTTTAGATTCGTCGACCGGAAGTGCGTTCCGGACCCTTCCCGTAATTACTGCCCAGACCTGTACCCTGTACACGTCCGCTCGGATCGACTTGTCTCTCTTATCTTTTCCCTTTTTTTTTTTTTTTTTACCAAGTCAGGAACAAAGTCGTACAGATTATTATAACAACACGAGCAACTCAAATAAAGAATTTTAAAGGCAAACACGATTGCTTTATTTAGGATGAAAGAAATGGCGTATTGCTCACCTTCGGTTGAGCTATTTTTTTTTTTTTACCTGAATTATGATCCACAAAGATAAGTACAGAAGAACCTTGTAACATGTGTTGTACATAAAACTATTTATTTTTTTTTGGAATTGGAATTTCTATGTTTTTTTTTTTTATTTCTTTTTACGGTTACCGCATTCTTGTATTTGTCGTTAAAAGAACAGGTGTGATTTGACAATTTTCCTTTTGAACATTATTTTGATCTAGATAAATGATCTTCATCAAAAGCATTTTTAGGGATGATTTTCATTCGCGTTTCTTTCGAACTGATTGTTATTAAAGAATTTTTGGAAAGTCATCTTGAATTAAAAAATGTGAAAAATGATTCATTTCCATTTCATCCTAAATAAAGTTGGCTGATTTTTTGTGTAGAATATAACAGACTATAAAATTTAAATATCAACAGATTATTAAACTCACGTGATCAGCCACTTCGATTGTCTCCAATCCGTTGACCTTCGTTCATCAGATTTTCCTAAAACATAAAAAGAGTTTCCTTTTTCTTATCTATTATTTGAAAGTTATGAAATTACGAAATACATTTGGCAAATCAATTAACGATTTGCTATGTTAAAGATAATGTCATTGTCAAATTTACTCAGGTCAAAGGACCCTTTTCTAAAGTTCAAAACAATCATCATGAACCTTTTTTTTTATGAAGTCTATTGAATTCAAGATTTGTTGAAAACAAATGTTTGAAACTTAAGTAACATCATAACAGTACATTTTTGGACTAAACGTTGCTCAAGATGTTTTCACGTTCAGCACGCTCTTGACTCATTTTTAATGGCCACAATTATTCACAATACCGTTTCCATCTTTACTTATGAAGACATGAATTGGTTTTATGACTGGAGCCAAATTTGGTACGGTTATGATTTGCTGGAGTTAGGCACCTGACATATGATTTTTGGATGAATAATTACTTTATTGAATATGCGTATAAATTAACTCGTTGTATCTGACTGAATTTATGAATATTTATGAGGGATTTAATCAGATATTTATTTGATAACGGTTTCTGTTAGATAACGTAAAAACCCTGTGGCACGAGTTTGTAAATGTTATCAAGCGATTGTGTGTGATTGTTGGATGGATTTTCCGTTATAATTCCGGAGTCGTCTCGTACGTTTTTTGTCATTATTGTCTTTAGGAAAATGAACAGGAAATGTGTCCGTGGAATGCAAAGGTATATTTAACGAATATCTGAAATAGTTGTATCTTGGGTTGGGCATGATAAGTTATCCTGTTAATAATGAGATATTTAATTAATTAATCAAGCAATTAGTTATTTCTAAGTGCTTGATTTATATAATCCACGACTTCGATATATAAAGATATTGAACCATACAAAAAAATTATTTCATATTCCATTAAAAATTTGTGAAATATAATATTCGATGTAGAATTTATTAATTTCTTATTTTGAAACGTTAAGAGTAATATCTTGTTTTATTTGATAAAAAAATCTATTTGCTCTTTAAACGCAAACTTTGTAGAAACGTTTTTAAAACGATATTTCTGTTTTCTTTTCTCTTTCTTTTTAAATTTGATATCAGAATCTAGATTTCCTTATCGCGGCGTGGAAAATGGGGTTCAATTGGTTCCCACACGTTTATGCTTACAAATTAATTTAATAATTTCGTAAACGCGATAGAATATAGTTAACAATAAGTATTTCGTAAAGCCGAAAGTGTTGAAAGAATCCATGTACACGCTGATATTCGTACGTCCTCATTAGTCTGGGAAAGGGTCTCCTCGTACCTGTTCCGCTCGACCTGCACACCTGCGTGGCTGTGACAATAGCTTTCATATATACTTGTATATCTATATGTATATACCCTTCTGGACATATATACCTGTGCAGCTGATGGTTTTTATATCTTTTATTTTATTTTTTTTTTTTTTTGCCAAGTACTTCTTCGCACTGAGTGTCATTAGTGCGCCAGGAAATACTCATTTCGCTTCTACAAGGAAATCTCTTTCTTCTTTGTTATGAGCTTTTAAGTGAAATTTACTATTACGAACCTTTTTTTTTTTTTTCTAAATTCTAACATTAACATTATTTTCCTGAATTTTAGTTATTAAAATGAATAATATAATTTTGTACTCGATAAAATTGTTTTATATATATTGGCTTTAAGATCCCCCATAGGAAATTCTTTCGTCACGTAACCGTAACAAGTGCGAAAATCCTCGTTGCAAAGGCGATTGCGCAAGATTTTGGTTTGCTCGATATATACAAGTTATCTCGTTATTATTAATTATTTTCGCGAAATTAAGCGATAAATCAAGACAGATTTTTGTGAGGGAAAAAAATCGACTGACGTGCTTTAAGAGCTTGGCTTTTTTTATTGATCTATATATGGTTGTTAGCGATAAAATCACTTATATGATTTACGACTGGTTGAAAATACCTGCCGGTAGGAGACCTGTTGCACCTTTGATCTCGTTGCTCATTGCTATGTGTAAATGTGTATGATACTTATATTCTGAAAAATCGTTGGAACAATACTTTTTGCAAAAAGCAGTTGACAGTTATGAATAAAGAGTTCATTCCAGACTGATCGATATTTCAACGGTCATAAAAATAACAAGCAATTTCGTATTAACATTGTGAAGGCAATAAAATTTACTATTGAAAAATCTCAAGAATCGATTACAAACGAAATGAAAATGCAACGTTACAACAAAGTTAACTGTCTGCCGTTATCCCTAGGGAGGAAAAATTTCATTATTCCCTTCGCCACGCGATCCTCTATTAATTGCCAATAAAAATCCATCCCTGATGAGGGACAACAATAAACTCTCTGATGAAACGTTCAGGAAATGTATCGGCATTAAAGCTAAACGACATTTAAAGTAATTGCATTGAGCAATAATGATTATTAACCAGCAGTAAATCTTGAATGAGATCATTTTCATGATTTTTGCCTTCGGGTAATTAATTTATTTGTCTGGTAAGACACCTGCGTGGATTTCGTCTTATTTTAAGTGAGCCTGACAGGATCGGTGAAAGGCTTTGCTGAACAATTTATGATGTATCGAAAGAATCATAATTCACGCGATCAATTAAAAGGAACCTGGCAGACATCGTAATTCGTTGCTGGCGAGTACGTCCGCGGCACGAAATTGAAAACATTCGCGCTAATCGGCAAAAGGGTTTAATGCTTTGGCAGCACCGCGCATCGAGGGACTCGCGAATTTCCCACGAATCAGTGCGCCCGCTTTTGATTCATCCTCTCGCGCTGCGAGAGAGAACACGCCCTGCCCTGCTCAATGATTTACGATATAATTGGATAAGGCGAGGCATACCACGAGATCGAGCCTGTTCCTTCTTCGAGTACCCGAGTACTGCTTACGAACACGGACGCACTTACGCCTTTCTTTACTTTATCTAACCCCCTTGCCTTGCTCTGCCTTGCTCTGCCTTGTCTTGTCTTGTCTTGTCTCTTACCCCCGTCACTTCTTCACTCTCTTTCTGTCCTTTTTTCTTCTGCGGCGCGTTCAGTAATTTCAGACAGATATTTTGCGCTCGCAAAAATGCCATTGCGAATGGCGGAATGACAAATCATTAGGCGAAAGAAAAAGGATCTTGGGTAGGTCCCGTAAAAGAGTATGTGTAGCGTCACATGATATAATAGTTTATCAGAAATTAAGATGAATCAATTAAATAAAATTGAATAATAAATATTATTAGTTTATTTGTTTGGCAATTTGGTTCCTCGAGGAAAGGGAGTAAAATAGAATTTTACTCCCTCAACTGACTGATAAATGCGATTTACTACTTCTCACTGGAGAGTTAATAATTATTTCTCGTATAGATGAAGTAACTAAACCTATTTACCTAATATTTGTTTTTACGTGTATGTCCTTGTTTAACATATGTTAGTCTCGTGAAGTTTCATGTAAAATATGCACAATAATGCGACATCTGTAAGCTCTCTACTTTGTTGAAAGTTACAAATTGTGCAAAAGCGGTGAAAACTAGTAATTACGCGATTAGTTTAATTATAATTTTTTTTACTATTAAATAAAATTTCCTGTTATTCATTAAAATGAAATTTGAGTTTATACAGAGAAAAGTATAATATAAAAAGCTATAGACATTATAGTGGAACTAATTCACGTTTGTATTACATTTATCAATGGGATCGTATTAAGGGAGATTACAAAAGTTATGACAACTATATAAAAATGTAGTTACGAACCTTATATGGTTAATCACAATATGTATATGATTGAACTAATCAAATATTTTTTAAAGTATAACGTTAAAAATGACGTTTTATAGTATTCATTTAATTTATGTGCCTATTCATCAGAAAGGTTAATTAATATTAAAATAAATTTAATTACTTGTCGACGGGATGATTCATTTCACAATGCGTTATAATGATTTTAATCATTTATTGGTTCTCACGTGAAATTGAAAAGTATGATTAAAATTTGTATAATTAATTTGTGTTTGAAAAAAAAAAAAAAAAGAATGAAAATGAAATTATTTTATACAATTATTGCAAAGTGTATAGATGAGAGTAAATTAGAAAAATGAACAAAAAACATTTTGTTCTCATTATTTAAATTAAGAGAAAAAAAAAATGTATTAAGTAACTTAAGAAATGCACCCACTTATATATCGTAATCATACAGAAGTATCAATTTCGTATCCCCTTATCTGAAATCATATCTCACGTACCAAACATACGTCAATTAATCTGATTACAATATTCTTTAAATGTTAATTGCTTCGAAAAATTAGGACAGTCACTTTCCTATGGAACACCCAAGGAAAAAAAAAATAAAAATTAAACGAGAAATAGACACATGTAAAAATGCTTACTTTATATTCACATATATAAATATTATATCTTTATAAAGATGTATTCATCTATAGTATATATTGACGCTTAATTAATTATACATATAAAAAATCATATTAAAACTTTATCTATACATTTGTCTTGATGAATTTCTTTCAATTGTAAGGTCAATGTTTCTAAAACAAAAAGTGCCCCAAATTATTCGCTCACTGGGTCAATTATTACTGAATAAATTTCAAACTCACTGTCATAATTTTAATACAAGAAAATGTAATTAATCAAATTGAATGTCGAGAGGACTTTGTTCACAGTAAAACATCAAATTATACAACATAATATATTTCAACGTTCTTAATATTTTCCACGCTGATTTCTTTTTCACGAGTAAACTGCAGTCTTCAATAAAGTTTATCTGTTTACTTTAACACCGAAGAAACAAACGGAACCTTCGACGAGAAATTATAAATGGTTTAGAATCGATAGCGATAATAACGGAAACCGGAATTAGAAACTGATTTTGGCATCGCGATTAAAGCGACATAAAAAGAAAACAAATAAAAGCGCCGAACGTTGCCTGATGCTCCCATCTAAGAAACTTTATAACCCATAAACATTTCAGCGTTTTCTTGAAATTTTCCAGTTGGTTAAAAGCAAGCGCGGTTTGGATCTTGTCGGTTGGTTATTTTCGTGCCGTTGACAACAAGTTATGCTTTAGTCGGCCGGGCTTTTGCAACGCAGCGAACCTTTTAGTTAGAGGACGCGTTTCGCTTCAACAAACCGCGAACATTTACTTTATATTTCCGGTATATCGGCGGCAGTCGTCTCCGTCGATAGATGCAGTGCTATTTGTTTCGACTACCACGTACGCCAGAGACCTTCATTCTTCATTATAATAATCGTCCGTCTTTTTAATGATACCGTCTGAGCGAAGACTAAAAGGATGGAAACAAATTCTTATGTGCTTACTACTTCAGCATCGAGTTTATTATTCATGGAAAAATATCATTGAAAACGAAAAAGGCTTTTCTGAACTGAAAAGCAAAATTTTATATGCTCATGAAAATTCATACAGATAATTTTTCATATACCAAGTCAACGAACTTCTTTGCCCAACGTGTCCTATTTACCAAACCGAGAGCCAAGTGATTTTCTAATTATGCATTCTTTGCAGTTTTCTTACATGGTACGATACTGAAACACGTATATACAATCTCACACGTATAAGAGGCTCGAACAGGAGGAGATGTTGTGGGCTTTGAATATAGGAAACAGAGCCGATAGCCGATAGCCAACGGCGGCTGCTCTCTGATTGCGCTTGGCTCTGCAACATTCTTCGGCTCGTCGAATGCGCGCGTGTATTGTGAGCGCTCTGGTATCATGTCGGGGGCACCCTTGAATCTCTCTCTCTCTCTCTCTCTCTCTCATCTATGGCACCACCTGCGTCTCGGTAATATCGTCTTTAACTTTAACGGTACACCAGTGGCATCCGTTCGGCTCATTCTAATCGCACGAGGAGACTACACTTAACGACGTTCATCGCGCCCTCCTCATTAAATTACGTTACAGTTAGAATGCATCCAGCTGAGTGTCACGCATGCCAAGCTAATTGTTTGTCAACTTCAGCTATTTTTACGTTACATTTTAATGCCGGTTTCATCGTAAAAAGAATAAAAAAAAAAAAGAAGAAGAGACTCGGTTTACGCGGTAAAGGGTACTTTTAATTACATTTTCACTTAATTAAGGAAGGAGCAGGGGAAATCCTTTGTTGCAGCAGATTGTTTAGAAAGATTTTGTGTTCGTACGATGTTAAGAATGAGAAATTGAATGTCGTACAAAATCGTAATTCGCGTCCGATGGAATCCGAGGCACACGTTATGTCTGGTGGAAGTTAGCGTCCGCACTTGCCTTACAGTTGTCGAGCCTCAAATCCGACACGCGAAGCTACTGCACACGCTCGTACTTCTTACGCAATGCATTTGATCTCGTTTAACTGCTTTATTTTAACATCCTTTATTCGAGTAACAATATTAATATAGAAGTTTATACAGAAGCTTTATGGCTCATGAAAATTTATATCTCAGTCGTGCTTAACATCGCATTAACGTCTTTATTTGTCACTCCCGAAGAGATTTATAATTTAGGTCAAGCGGCGTACTCTCGTTACGATTGGAAGTCATAAAATTAAGACATTTGATATATCGTTCGAGCGCTTTGATTTCAAAGTGCCTGCGGGATTGATGGACGCAAAAATGTCTTCGTTAGAAGAAAGAGCTCTTTCACATTCCACGTTTTCATATTGAAGCAAGAAATTATGTTAACAACAAAAGAAAAAGCATAATTTAACAACGTACAAAACAATTTTACGGTAAGATTAATTTCATGCAGGCCAAAACTATTGTAGGTTTAACTCCGGAGCGAAGTCGGTTTTTAGTGCAAGAGGTCGGAATATGCATTTAATCATTTTAAACAATAGTGTATATTAATGACTGCAATATTGTTCGAGGAATTCAAAATTGCTCCTGACTGTCGGATACTATTTTCCTCAAGGTAATCTTAGAGAAAGTAAGCATATATGCAAATTATTTTGCATTGTCATGATTTCAAAAGGTACAACGAAATCGTGCAAGTAATAAAGTCTGTTGATTTTTAGTTACATATTAAATTTCGATTTTACACAATACCATTTTTTAATTATCATTTAACAACACGTCGGTTCATTGCATTCGGTCGATTTCAATGAGAGGAATAAATTTATGAAGGAAACATTCCAAAAGTGCTTTGAATAAATCTGAATGAATTAAAAAGAGAGTTTGCGCCAACAGCGAATAACTGTACGAACGCGCTTTTCTGTTGCATAACGGCAAGATTTTCCATAAGGTATAAACAAAATCTGAGAACAACGAGTTAAGAACAATGAGAGATGTAAAAAAAGAAGCAGTAGCAGAGAGTGCAACGCGAATCGTATTTACTTGTGCTAGTGTGCAACTAGTAAATACTAGAGGTACTACTATTTGGCACGTACGTTCGTGCGTAGAAAAGCGAACGGCGCGTACGTTGAACCGCGCTCGACTTTGCATGTTACATATGATTCCATGACGGATCCTTAGAGCCCGCGGTTCTTTTCAATTCTCGCCTGGCCGTGTGCACGCGTGTGCGTTCGTCCTTTTAATTGCCATTCATTAATGAACTTACCTACGCATTATGCTTGTCCCACTTTTCAATTCTAATATTATGAATCTTTCAAGACAACGTTATTTTCAAGCAAACGTTGTACGCAAAGAAAAATATTACATTGAGATATAAAAAAATACAAATAAATAATCTTTAAGAATTAATGTAAAAAGGTTTTCTTAAAGTTTCTTTGGAGAATGCATAAATAATAATCCGCCTGTTTGACATAAAAAAAAAAAAGAAAAAAAAAAGAAAATATTGCTCGGATAAAGTGCAACTCTGTTTTGATATAAAAATCACCGATAAAACAATGTCATAAAAGAAACGATGGGAACGAGGAAACGTAACATTTTTACTTTCGATGACGGGAAATAATTAAATGAGCCGGCCAAAAGAGCAAAAGAGGGACAAAATTCATTCGTGCCTAGAGTGTATAAAACGTTTTTACGAGCCACTATTCTGCGCTCGTAAAATTAATTTGCCGCATTAGTCGGTGCCTCACTCAAAGAGCAAATACTCCACGCAATTATTATTTCGCGAGATTTTTCGCCCTGCGCCGTTGCTTTTCGAAAAAAGAAAAAAAAAATCATTTATCAAAACCTCCGGCGCGAAGCGAACGCGCTTTTGTTTCGTCTCGAAGCATGATATTCAATTCGCATTTCAGTTTGCCGTATTTGTGCAACAGTAAATTTTTTTTTTTTTTTTTTGTAAAGTCTTTTTTGCTAGGAAATTAATTTTATGTTACGGAGACGTTAAATTAATTGCGCGTACGAAAAATTTATTGGATGATAATAATCCGTATTTGAGATAAAATGTGAATCGGAATAATTTATAATGTTCTGATACAAAAGAATGCAAAGTTGCGAATAATAATGGCCAGTGTCACTTATTTACAAATGATTAAACATAATATTGCATATTTTAACGATCAGATAAAAGCCAAGAATATTGATTGTGAATTTTATATGTATTCTTTGAGAATAGATTATACTTTGAATGAAGAATTTCATAATGAATCATGGTCCAGTTTGTTCTGAGCTACGGTATACGCGCAATCAAATAACGATCACGTTTCGCATATTGTGTCCCACTCGGACATAAATTATGTTAATCATAATAAAGTGAAAAAACTGCTTCGGGCAACGTTCCTATTTGCACGCGAATATCAAGATGAAAAAAAAATAAATAAAACTAGAAAAAATGTGCTTTGAGAAAGTTTCAATAACAAAGAGAATGGCAAAACAAGTGCGAATATGCGAATATTTTTGGATTTCCATTGACCATAAACATTTTCTATTATCACAGACGTTATTAAAGTTATTTATGGTTATGTAATGATAACTGATGATGAATTGGATGAGCGCGAATGATTTAAATCGGAATTTTCGTTTCGCGAAAGAAGGAAATGCAGAGAATGAAAAAGAAGAAGAAAGCCCCGGCAGCTCGTTACACGTACTCGCCGTGTCACATGTATATTCATAGTATGCACGCATACATAATAAATAATTGGACGCGCGTAGACTGCAATGAACGCCAACCGAGCTCACATTTATTTCGACGATCGACAAACTACTGAAGCGGATCAAACGCGGAACATTAACCCTTACGGTAGTATTCTCATGTACCGACACTTTTTGCGGATAAAAAATACACCTCGCTTCTTTTACACTTTCGTGTCATCATTATTTCATAATTTTACGCATTGTTAAGCAATCAAATTTCTGCATTATATAAACATTTTTTTTTATTTATGATGGGAAAATTATTGTAATTATGGATCGAGGTTTATTTTAGAAGATTCTTGATTCGCGTTTTTTGTCAGAATTGTATGATAGGAAAATAGCGCACTGGAATCAAATTTGCAAAAGTTTTTGAGTTCAGTTTTTTTTAGTGCCTGTAATTGGCTACTCGATAGAATTTATTGCAAACTGGTATTCGTAATGATTTTCAATAAGGTGTAATATATACTGTAAAGTTTCGCAATTTTTATTATTGTTTTTGCAAATTTAATTTATATGTGAGGCGTTAGAAATTTTGTTTCAATGTACGTCTGACATTATTTTAAATACAGAGCAATTTGTATCGCTTTAAAAATAATTATGTTTTTATGTATTATATAATGTTTAATTTTGTAATTATGTAATTATTAATTTTATATAATTCTCGAGAATTTCCCATGAATTATCCAATTTTCAGCGAATTTCTGTTTTACATTTTTTCATTATTCCATGACATTTCGTTATTTTTGTTTTTATAGATTTTAAGTGTTGTAAATATTTAATTTAATATAAAATTGTTTATTTCATTTGATATTTATGTCTATAGTGTATTAAATTGCATAAAAGCAAATGAATTTGAAGGCTGATAGATTTACATAATATTGGCAATACACATATGTGAGAACTGCTTTAATAGTGGTGCCTCAATGGTGATTTAGTGGTTTTACTTAGAACTTAAATTTGATAATGTGGGTGTTCCTAACAAGAAAGTTTATTTTATGGAATATTGTTATTTACAACAATGGACTATTATAGTAATAATTCAAGTTTTAATTTTTATCCTGAAAGGCTTGTTAATTTTTATTTCCATGTTTTTGTTCGAAGTTGAAATGAAAAATTCCCAATCCAATATCATTTTAAAATTCTTATTTCGTCCGACGCAAAAAACATTCCACGCTAAAACTCGTGATAATTGATACCCTAGTATTATTCACTTGTTTTCTCATTGTTAGCATCCTAAGAAAGAGTACGACAAAAAGGTGGGCGAAACGGGACAAAATAGCGTTTCGCCCTCGCAAGGTCGAGTGAGGAGATAAAAGACCCATGGATTGGAAGGCGGCGAAGGAGTGAAGAGGAATGAGGAAAGGGGGAAAGAACACTGAAAGAACCGGACTCGCGCATCCTCGTTAACGGTGCGGCCCGCGATCGCGATCTCGATCTTTGCCGCTGCTTATCCTTGTCCGTGTTGCCAAAGGCCAAGTGCTAATGAAAACGCCGCGGATGAATACTTATTTCTAAATTAACTCCGGGTCACGGGTTAAGTACTCAAACATTTATTCAATTATTTATCCTGTTATACCATTTTCAATGTGAGCGCTCATTTATAACAGCGCCGGTCGCAAACGAAGACAAATATCGGATTTACTAACGAGGCAAATTCAATACAATCGATTATTTTCAAAGTTGAAATGTCGACTCCGAGTAAGAGATGATAAATTTCTAGCTGTGGATACATTCGTAATTTCAATGATTTCGAATAATTCTTTTTTATGATGATAATAATTTTTCGTCCCCACTCTCTTTTTATTTCGCTCTCATTCTTTTCTTCGCGTCCACGACCTTGCGAAGGCGAAACGCTATTTTGTCCCGTTTCGTTAAATCTTTTTTTTTTTTTTTTTTTTTTGTTGTTGTTGTCGTCATTCCTGAGCGCGGTCCTCGTTTTGCGCAAACCTGTGAATTCCTGCTCGACGTATAATAAAGAGCGCACAATAATGCCACACCGTGGGATAAGAGGGAAAAAAAGAAGAAGAAGAAGAAGAAGAAGAGGCAAAAAGGCGGTTTAGTAATCCAGCTGGAGTCCGTTCTTTTTGCGATCTCTCGTGATGACTCACAATCTACTTAGCATAAATTTTTTACTAATTTTGGACGTACACTCTGACTGACATCATAATAAAACGAGTTGGCTCGTTTCTTTCTTTCTCGCAAAAACTTTTTTTGTTTGACAATTGACGATTTTGGTGGTCCGCAAAAAATCATTTTTTGTTTGTTTGTTTGTAAAGAATATTTCTTTTTTCTTTCTTTCGTTTCGTTTTTTAATTGCATTCTTCGCGAAAGGTTTGTTTATTGGAATTAACATATTTCATTGGAGTTAAATTAAAACATAATCCAAACGAAATGAAAACGAGGAATAGAATAAATAAATACACACAAAGTAATGAATCTTTTGTGGAATATTAAATAGAGACATTACATTTTATGATGTATGTAGTTCATTAAACAAAGCCTGCTATGTTAATTAAGGTAATTGCAAAGCGCATAATTATGCAATTAATTCAGGCAGACAATGCAATGATCATTTCGTTAATGACCTCGTAAAATTCTCACAACTCTCAAAATACATTTCGCTTGTCTAGAGAGTGAAAAGTTATGTATATTTTTGGAGGCGAATGCAGTATTAATAGAAAAGAATTCACATCATATACATTTGCCACTTTTTTTTTTTTTTTCTTTTTATGATGCAACAACACAGTGCACGAATATTATTTCGTGTTCATTATCTCATTAATATTAGTGAAAAGAGTTTTTTTTTTTTTTCATTGAACGCGTACATTTCTAAAAACCTTATCATAATTGTGTTTTATGTACAACTATGATTCGATTCAAAAATATTTCGATAGAACAAATGAAAGAGAAATAATTTTCGACGTAAATGTAAATGAAATCGAAAAAGAAAAATGGCTATGATTGTTGACCTAAGAAAATTGAAATAAACATTGGTATTACATTAGACGAGCAGAGCAGCCTCAATGACAATTAAGGCGTGACGATGGCCGCTGGAAATTCCGTTGCGAAAAGTTAAACGAGCATGAAATTGTTTTTTTTTTTTTGTTTTTTTTGTTTTTTTTTTTTTGCGATTGATAGTACTTTGACCACCACCGAGCTCGTCCCACGCGGAAACGCCCGGGGAAAGGGTAAGGGATGGTGAGAGCGTAAATGCCACAGCGAAAAAAGCTCGGAAGAATGTTAAGATCGCATGGCCTCATTGTTCCATTTTCCATTAGCAGACGCGTGACCTCACTTCGCCATATGCTGTTGTCGTGCGCTTTCTGCAGGGCTCTTTAAAACCTCTTTGCATGCTGGGACACTAAATGCACATTGCGTAGAACGATGCAAGAACGTTGTTGTGTTCAATGTTGAAAAATATTTCAAATATCTTTTTAAGTGCGTTTATTGCATTCGGAAAAGAAAAAGATCTAGTCGAATCAATTGCGTTGTTTTGTTAATTAATTCTATGGAAATATAATGAAAAGCATCGGAAATTCCATAAAAATTTTTGGCCTTAAAATTTCAAAACAGAATGTTTGAAATTCGATAGAAAAACCGGCCAATTAATTTATTGGCCATAAACAAAAGCTACCATTAAGTGAACTCAATGAAAATGTTCGTTCGTTGAACTAAACTTTTCCCCATTAATTATTTCCCGATTAAGAAAGAAACAGTTTATGAAAATTTGTCCGCAATGATAATAAATCTTCTAAAAAGGTTGCATTAACGTAATTTGAGCGACATTAAAAGTTTGTTAATAAACTAATAACGCGATCGTCAATTAGCCAAATGAAAATTTCATCAAACAAAACGCGGCGCACTTTCTAATGGAATATAATAAATACCATAGCCTTGGATGACTTTTATTCGTAACAAAATCGGATTAGTATTTGCAACATAAAGTTCTGTTTTACGACAGCGTTACGTTCATCACACGCTACTTATGTAATTAAAACGCCGATGGCCTCGAGGCGGATCTCGCGAATTCGCTTACAAGCCCATTATATAAATGTAAACGCAAGAGTCAGTGAACCAGACTAAGGTTCTGGCAATCGAGCATGCAACGTATTGTCGAAACAGCTTCAGGAAATCATCAGAAAAAGCTTCTCAAAAAAGCTCTTTACGTTCCAATAACAAAAACTCATTCGTTCTTTAATTAAGATTACACGAGAACATTGGCTTATTCAATTTAACATTTTTGTCAGATACTACAGAAAACGAATAAAAAAAAAAAAAAAATAATAATATACAAATAGAAATTTACCGTCAACAGTTATATTCTTTTTGCAAGACACATTTAATTGCGAAAACACGTTTAGTGAAAAGAAAAAAAAAAAAAATGTAAACTAAAAACAAAAATCTCTTGAGATTTCAATGTTTTCTTTGCAATTTAAGAAAGCAAATAAACAATAAACGAATAAAATTATCGCGCAATCACTTAAGGATTTCCTGAGGCTGAAACAATGTGTACGGTGATATAAAAAACGTAAAGCAAATAAATTATAAATCACTTTGGTTTAACTGTTTCCATTTCCGTTAGGAGCGTCTTTTCTCTTCGGGTTCCGTTGAAAATAGCTGAGGAAAGAACCGAGGAACATTCTAAGGGAACAATAACAGCTATATTATTATTAGGTTAACGAATATATTCAGCGATTATCTCGCCTTGGTGAAAACAATCGAGTATTTCCCATGAAATGATGCGCCGCGATAGACTAACGAGTAAAGTATATCGCGATCAGTCGCGCGGACAACTCGATATTAATTATCTGTCCCATAATTTACGAGGAACAATGGTCCGTTGTTCGGCGCTGTCGTGGCGGCGTTATCTGATTTTTTTACGCCGTCTCAATCTGACTGGCGCGGATGTGCAATTTCCCAAGAAAAGCCAGGAAACCGAGTGAAAGCTCCCCTTGACAATATATCCAAGTATCCACACAGACGTGACTTCGCCACGCGCACACAATCATTTTCGACGATTCTAATATTTTCTCAAATTTATTATAACGCACGCGAATCCACTGCCGCGCGACAACAAAGGAACGTGCGAATGGGAAAAGAAAGCTCTCCTCTTCGACTCCTCTTCTTTCTTTGATGAGGTACATTTTCTGATGTTAACAGTTATTTGTTTCGATTAAACAGCAATTACTGTGAAAAACGGCGTTGCTGTTGTATTGTTTCGAGTATTTTTTTTTTTTTCTTTTTGAAAGTTTAGTGATTTTAATTGCTTGCGTGGAAAAAGTGTTATAAGAAAAAAAAAAAAATCAAATATAACTGTTGATTCAACTTTGAAATTGATACATTGTTTCACAAAGCACTCAGTTTTGTAAATCAATGAGTAGAAGTTGCTACAATGTTTGTAATGTTACGATCTAGATTGTAACCATTTATTATAACTATTGCAAAAGTTACTTTGTGAATTGTGCAATTGATAATCAAGGCAGTAAAGCTTCGTACTGAACACTAAAGTCAGTTATAATTATCTGCATTGCAAAATAAACGATATTCATCAAAAACATTATTAGTAAGAATAAGAAACTAAATTCTAGATCGCAAGAAAGATCGTTTACCATCGTAACGTTAATAACAATTATTGTTATATTTTAACAGTCTTCTAACAATTCAATTTTCTCAAAATAAATTTGTTTTTGTTAATCTTAACAATAAGTAAAAGAAAAAAAAAAAAAAATTAAAATACGTGACATTAATTTACGCGATCTGTCGGACGAACAATTGAAATCTTACTCTTGAGTTTCAGTCGAAAGTTGTAAAACTGACTTCACTGTGGCTCGTTCATAACGCGCCAAGAAATATAATGCCATTAATTTCGCGGACGTACAGCGATCTAATCGAAGCTTCGAATGTGACGCAAAAGTCAAGACTAATGTCCGCGTCTTTTTTGAGTAATTGTTTTAACTTGGAACGGGACGATTGTATCAAGCTGGGACGTTAAAAAATAGCGAACGCTCGTCCTCCGGCGATCGGCATGAAAATCGTCATCATCTTTGCCTTCGTTCGCTTGAGACCAGCGCAAAGGAAGACGACAAAGCGCGCCGCGCGGTAAAAGTGCCGCGTCGTCGTAAAACCGGAAGTATTTGATTAATAGTTTGTTCATTAGCGAGTGCGCCGCAGGCTCGTTGCCTAGTTGTCCACGGCTCTGGAATAATTGTCCAACGCGAGTCCTTTTTCCTTAAACACGAATTCACGAGACATTCACAGCGCATGATCTCGTGTTTCTATGTTGCTTTCAAATCTTCCTTCAATTCATTTTATTTTCTTTTATTTTATCTGCGTCTCTTTGATAAATATTTTATTTAAATAAATGATCATCGGGTAATAATCTTGAATGATGATCTTCGCCGAAGAATTTTAGAAATGCTTCTTTAATGACACTCGTGTCATTATTTATTCAAGTTTCCCAACTTGGAACACTAAGTATTCTGGATGTAAAATAATAAGACAATAATACGTTTGCTTCGGTAGCCCAACTTGAGCAACTTTCTCCTGCGATCCTCATTTGACCCTGAATCATTTGCAATAAGACTGAGATGGAAAAATGTATCCTTTGGAACATACCAGATTTTGCTTGTTTAATTTATAAAATAGTAAGCAAAACATTTTTGCAAAATAAGAAAGGTAACATTTATATTTGTTTTTTATGTTTCAGGTGAGTTTCGAGCAAAAGTAGAAAGGATATTTTAAGGACATCACGATAGATAGGTTTGTGCAAATTGTTTTATTTTGTTTAAAGCTTGGAGTTTTATGAAAGATGGATCTGTCACAGCGATCTACTTGCTCCAGTAATTCCATTCAACGATTTCTTAGTCGTTGTTACGAGATTAGAATTCATGATAGCTCCATATTAATTGCAGTATACTGTTGCAGAGAAAATGTCTGTCTATCTAGCCTAATTTTTTTTTCTTGGTACACCATCGAAAAATTCTCATTAATTATTTCACTGAATATGTGACATCCTATCATAAATAATTACTCGACAGCAATCTTACAATGACTGACTTTCTAATTAACAACAATAAAAAAAAAAAAGACTTTTTACAATGATGAAAACTTCAATACAGTTTTATCATTTTTATATAAATATTATCAAAGATCGTGTACGCGATTTTTT
>JABFQA010000475.1:0-19754 GCA_022817065.1 Probaryconus sp. ZL-2020 | reverse complement strand
TGATTTTTATTTTTTTTTTTTTTTTTTTTTTTTTTTTTGAGTACATAAACATTTCTGATTAAAATCTAATGATCTCGATATTATTATGTCATTTTATCTCAAATGTATTGTTTACATTAATTTATCGTTTTTTTTTGCAGGGATAATTAATTGAAATTTTGAAAGTTACAAATTGTTCAAACTATTGGGTTTAAATTGACAATTGTTTATTCGTCATTTTTATCATTTTCACATTGAACGAACAATATTTAACAAAAAATTGGAATATATATAAAGTACCGAATAATGAACAAAAGAAAATTAAGGAAATCGAATGGTAATGAAAAATTCTTCGAACACAATAATATTGCAAACTTTTTCTTTTGTCAAGTATTGTAAAAATTGATTTTGTTTTTTTTTTTTATTGTTTTAAGGATATTACAACTTATTATCATTATCACTGACATAATTACACGAAGAAAACACACACTCTGTAGAAGAAATTATTTGCAATTGGAATTAGCTGCATCTAGTGCCACGGATACCTCAAAATTTCAGGACATCTGCAGAATTCTTCGTTGAGATATATCAATGATTATTGGTCATCGAACATTTATGCAATCAGTATTTTCGGTAATAAGATTTCTATTACATTTTTTATCAGAAATTTTCTGTGACATTCTTTTTTTTCGTTGGTCTCACTGGGTTATCGGTTGTCAACCCAGAGAACGTAACATTAACTATGAATCAAAAGTATTCACATTTAGATAGCAGCTTAAAAGAAACGATACTAAGAGTTTCACAGATCAGAAGTTTACATTTTTCGTGACAGTCAATTTTGTTTCATCGCAAATATTACTCGAAGTGATTATTGTAGATTTCAAAATGAAGCAGTTTGCAAAATCCTAATCCCAAAGTCTTCGAGTCGCGGAGTTTCAACAAAGATTACCGACATTGCAGAATCGTGTAAATCTTTAAATCTCTAACAAAACTTTTGCGAATTTCCAATTTTATTAGAGATACACAAGTGTTTGCAAACTTATCTATGGGATTTTATGAAAGTGAGTTATAAGGATTTTCAGAAATTCGCAGAGATCATAATGTTTTCTTTAAAAATCAAATACACAGACTTCGCTACGTTTCTGAGAAACTTTGAACGTGTTCAATAAGGGATTTTGCAAAATGTTTTCTACAATAATTTCCAAAGACAATCTCATTGTTCCATTTTTTTTTCTTTTTTTTTTTGCAAAAATTCCCAACATAATTTACTTATCACCCAAAAGGAAATATTCTATACGTGTTAACTTTTTCAAATCCTCATTCTGCAAGAAGAAAAAGAAAGAAAGATCATCCGAATCATAGACAAAACTAGAAATGCATTCGACACATTACAAAAGCTTACACACATTTTGAAGCTCTGGTGGAAATGCCGTGAGTGCGAGTGAAAGAGAAAGATGGAGATAGAGATAGAGAGAGAGAGAGAAGGACTACGTCGACTGTACGTAGAGGAGGAGGTGGAGGGGGGAGAGGGGTTTCACGAGGGAGAGAGTGATAGAAAGATAGAGACGGAGGAAGAGAGAGGGCAAAACAGCAAGATAGAGAGGGAAGGAAATGCGCGCGCGGCTGCATTGGCGGAGAGAGATGGAGCGAGATGAGAGACGACGCGACTTTCGTGATTCGCGAATCCGCCGGGCAGAGACGTCGTCTGCCAAGGAACGAGCGCAAGCCAGGACCCGGGTGTGCGTGAGGGCAGTGATCTCTCAGGGAGCGGCGACCTGACTCGAGCGCGACCGATAGCTATAGGATATATATGCGCGGCGGCGGCAACTACAACTACAGCAGCAGCAGGGGCAGAGGGAGAAAGACAGAAAAAATAGAGAGAGAGAGAGAGTGAGAAAGAAAGAAAGAGAGAAAGAGTTGGCGAGTGATAGAGAAAGATGAGAGAGAGAGAGAGAGAGGGATGAGAAAAAGAGAGAGATTCTCTGGAGGATCCATCCGAGCCTGGATACGCAGGACCGCGCGATTAATCCACCCACGACGTTGACGCCGCACTCGTCGTGCAAGGTAACAACCGCTAGTTGTCCAAACCGACGCCATCTTTGTTTTTATAAACAATTTCAGAGGATTGAACAAAAGATACCAGAAATTTACCAGGAACTTATGGGAAAGGATTGTAAATTAGACTGTAGAAATAGGGATTTCTTTATTATTGTGGTTTTTTTTTTTTTTGTTTTAGAAAAAATGGAAATTATTGTCAGGATGGAGTGAGATTTTTTAAACAGTCAGTGTCTTCAGTTGTACTTTGTTTATGAGAAAATCTAGTCGATGGTAAATTTGCAACGAAATTATTTTGCACAGAAATTTGTCCATGACATTAGAATCTTTGTAGATGAACTGAACTAAACAATCTTCACTGAGGATGATTTTCTAATGAACATCTTCTGAAGTATAAGAAAATCTTTTTATCAGACGGTCGATATCTCTTTTGCAAAATCAAGTATCGTCGAACTCTCTGGCTTACAATTATTGCTTCGTACACTTGGTATATTACAGTGACAATCACAATTTTGTATTAACGATTATTACCATTAACAAATCGACTCCATTTCACACTACTGCATTCATTTTTGGTCGTTATTTATATCTTTCTAAATGCCCTTAAGGTAGTACTAGCGGTAAAGTTGTATTCAAAATTTAGAAATTACCTAAAACAGATTTGTTACGTGAATTTTAACTATCAATTATAGAAATTAGCAATGCAACAAGAAAAGAATTACGTAATCAATCAAATTTTACTGGTTTATTAATAAAAAAAAACTTGAAATATCAGTTGAATTTTCAAAGCTCACTGTATTTGTTAACCAATCAGCTGTCAACTTTTCGTTGAATCCAAATTTTATTTATTTATGACACTGAAACTATACAGACAATCTTTTTACCCTTTTAGCCTATTATTCAGAAGGAAAAACAGGAACAAATATATTTCGAAAAATACCTCAATTTTTTGTGATATTAATTCCTATGTCTTTGGTTTAAATAACCCCAACTTTGAATTAAAATATCTCGTTCATTAAACAGCCAAAGTCCATCAAATTTTGATATTGCATGTAACAGATCATTCTTTAACTCATTGCAAATTTTCAATGCGATTTGTAAGAAATTGATTTGACGATAGTACTGCCTTAAGAATTGATTCACCTCCGAATGCGCTCTTCGAGTTGATCTCAATTTAACCCAGTTTTTATTCTTGTAGGAAATTCGAATTTGGTTTGGCTATCTTAAAAAAAGAAGGGGAATGACTACTCCGAATGACCTTGAACGTGTTCGTGTATGCATCGCTGGTCGGCCGGCCGATATACTCCGAAGTGAAGTCGTGGGGAATAATTACGTATCTCATTAAGATAGCATTCAGTCGGCGTTCGCTGTTATAATATAACGTTTATTGTCGAAGGCGCACGCGTACGAGTAAACATTTTCGTTTATCGAGTGGTGCGTGCGTTGATGCGTTTTCATGTTATGTCCTTCCTTGACGGACAAAAGAGTTTCAAGGATGATGCGGAGAGGAGGAGAGCACGTCGTCGAGTGCAACGGCATTGAAAATCGTCACATGGCCGTTGTTGCTGCCGCTGTTACTGCCACTTTTTGCGCCTCGTGATCTCGCTTGATTAACTTGGGTCGTTATCCTGATAATGGCGCGTCGATTGCGCCAATTTCGTTTACCAAATCGATATTGCGTTCGCTGTTGTTACTGCCGTTGCGATCGAAAATATATATATTCATAAGAAATAGGGATACATTGTTCGGTATTGATTGTCTTTTTGCGAGAAAGAAGATTAATTTAGTTTCTTATTTCTTTTTATGGATTGATTGAATTCTCCTTTTTTCTTTTATTTCGGTAGCATTAAATTCTGATTATCCATTTCTTTGGCCCTTGTTTTAGTTGAAAAAAAAAACACCTTTTTTCTGTTTTTCTCGACGTAACTTTTTGCGATCGATATTCGTCTAAGTTTTTCTATTTTTTTTTTTTTTTTACTCTCTGCTATGGATCGAAATATGTATATTGATTAAAGTTGTTGGCCAAAGTTTAATTGAAAGGTCAATGAATTTTGCCAAGTCAAAGCGATACCAAAGCTAAATACAACTTGGACGACAGGAATTGCACTGTATTACAGATGTAAAATAAAATTACTAAATATTGCAACGAGAATCTTCAAGAGCTAATTGAATCATCGTTTAAATATTGACACAATGTACTTACTAATAATACTACCTCGAGCTCTAACTCTCCGCCATTGAAACTTTAGAACAAATCGACCTAACGTTTGATATTCTAAGCTCAACAATAATTTCAACTTTGTAACGAATAAACGCAAGCCGAATCTTTGTCAAGAATGGAAATCAATCCTAAATTCTTGTACCGTTGAATTGTGAAAACAATTTTGCAACGTTGCAATGTGAGTTCAACAAAAGCGTTGTTTCTGAGTATCGATAATCAGCGTAAAATCGTGAAAAACGAATAAAAGAAAAAAGTATATGCTTCAAGGAAAAGGATTACAAAATATTGCAAAACATTTCACGCTATCATCGTATACCACGTGAAACATACGTGAGGATAGTCCGATGTTATTCTCTAAATATTTTCAATTTCGCTCGTTCATTTTCACTGTGTAAATCTCAATATTGCCATTTCTCTCGTCGTGCGTTCAGCGAATTTTAGTTCCTTGAACCCAAAACAGATATAGGATTGAGTCCAGTTCTTTCACATTTCCCAAGTTAACGCGATTATCATTTCTCTCGTTTCTGATAAATATTGATATATTTTTAAATTCATTATTTGATACTAAAATTTTTTTAATTTCACTATCTCTCAATAAGATGTTCATTGTTTCGCCTTTTTTTTTTGTTATTACAAAGTAATTTCTATTTCATTTTCTTTTTTTTTTTTTCAGATTGTTCCAATGATTTATTTTCCTCGGCGCACGATAATAAAAAGATAATCTTTGCGACTTTTTTCTTTTTCTTTTTAGGGGGGGGACGATGGTTAGAAATGGCGCGAGGGAAGAAGTGAAAGGAAAATTCGTGTTAGAAGGAAGAAGGATAGTTTTTCGGTTGTTTGTCGATTGGCCCGTGCGTGTCCAGATGCAACGTCGTGGCGCCGCCCTTTACAACGACAATTTTTCATCGTGAAGCAGAAGGGCGGGGCCGGGTCCGGGGGAAAAAAAAAGGAAATTTTCCCTAAGACAGACCATTGCTTTCTAATCTGAAACATGGGGGCACTTTCCGCCGGAATGGCTGCCGTTGGTCCCGAAATCCAATTCTCCAAACAATTCTCAAAATTTTTCCAACTCACTCTTTCGACGAATAATAATAATGTTTTATTATCAACGTCAATCATCGTGTTCATTATTTGGCAAACTAAAATTCGCAAGTGGCTTTTTCATGCTGCAAAGTCAACCGCACTTTCAATTGTGTACCAACTGCCACTGAACCAATTAATTGTGGTATTGATTTTTGTTCAGCTCAAAATATCTGGATTTGCTTTTTGCGAATTAATACAGACTCGAGCGAATGGGAAAAAAAAAAGCGAAGAGAGGAATTGCAAAAATTCATTTGAAATCGCATTGGTCGATGATTTGAAATTCCATCGGAGGGGTTTGCTAAAGTCAATTGAAAAGAGGATTTTCCCGGCATGATTAACATATATTTTTATTTTGCAGTTTCGCGAGGAGATGAAAATTCAAAGACGTCGGGTTTTGCGATCCTCTTTTCTCTGAAATAAAAGGCGGAGGTGGAAATAAATGCAAAAAAAACGAAGAGGAAGAGGAAGAAAAAAAGGTATCCAGAAAAGATAATGATAAAAGGAGGAAAGGGAAAAATAAGAAGATGACACGAGGTTACTTCGGCAGGACTGTTGCAACCTGCGTTCCAGAAAACTGGCCGGCTCAGAGCAATGTTGTAGCGTGTAACAGCAAACATTGAGGAGCAGTGAGTGAGTGTAGCGGAGTCCGTTGCACTTTCGATTCTGCACTTCTGCGCGCGGCCATTGAAGATGCCAAGAGCATGCGCCGTGATTCTTTTTTATTCCGGGCATTTTGCATCGTGACCGTGACGTCACACTGTGACCAAGTCCTTCTTCGACGGACAGAGAGCACTTCTCCGAGCCGAAGCCAGATTAGTACGTGTCGTGCTCCCTTTTTTCTCTCTTCCTCTTTCTCTCTCTCTCTGCTTTCCACTTTTTTTCTTTTCTTTTTCCATTACGAAAGTTCGTTCGGCCTTTCTTCTTCCGGCATAAAATTTTGCCGCAAATTTACCGTTCAAATGTTTGTTCTTTCTTTTTTCTTTTTTTTTTTTTTTTTGCAAACTTTAAAGTTTTGTTCTTTTTGCGTTCAATGTTTTGCACTCTCGTTGAGGAAATTTATTTGCGTTCCGTTTTGTTGATAGAGAAATGTATAGCTTTTGAAATTGCGGTCATTTGAAATGTTGCAAATTCTCGTTGCAATTTTTGAAACGCTGATAAATGTGAGTTTGATTTTCTTCGATAGGCCAGTAATTATAAAATATATTTCAGGAATGCTTGGCAACGTTGGCAACGCCAAGTGAGCCCTTCGCCACCGTTTTTCATGGCTTTGCTTTTATCTTATTCTTTCTCCTCTTCGGGGAGGACGTTCTCACGTATTATTCCGTATTTCAGCGGCTTTGGGTTTCGCAAAACTTTTGACAGCATTACGTACGTCGTTCAAAAATGTTGGGATTTGATTTTCCCCGGTCGTTCTGTCAAAATATCATGACAGTCAGCAATCGAAACCTTCTCCTGTTTTTTATTCCAAAAATCATCGATAAATACCAATTATTAATAATTTCAGCAGATATGAAATTCAGAAGAGTTGAGTAAAACTGCGTTTAAAGCGTTACAAAAAAAAAAAAATGTTATTTTGCAACAAAAATAAAAAGTAGCCGAGAGAAATGGAAATATCTTTGGTCTTCTGTAGAGAAAGAGAGAAGAAGAGAAGAATGGAGACAATTCGCACGTGCATTCAGGGCCGTGGCATTGTCAAGGATTGCCCTTCTCTTCTTTGTTTCTCGCGCGCGTCAAGTGTTTCAGCGTTTCGCATTTACACTGGTGTTAATGATTTTTTAAATGTTTTATTTCACTTGGAAATATCTTTATTGTGATATTATCCAATATCAATGTTGCGAAATTTGCTCTGGAAAAATAAAATTAAGCTATACAACCGTTCTAATAAAGAACAAAAAGTACAACGAAAGTAGAACTTTGAACAACATAAAGGATCAACCAAGAATTGCAATAATTGGAACACAAAAAGTGACTTTCGCAGTAAAATTTTAATTCGCAAAGACATGGAAATTACGTTCAAATGTGGTCTAAATGAAGTTTATAACCCGACGAAAAGAAGGAACAATGAGAAATGGAATGGAACAACAAAAATGAAATGGAGAAACAATTACATTTTTGGCGGACCACTTTTTCCAGGTGTTATAGTTACGCATTATAGCGAATTATGGCATTTTATTTCGCTCGCGAAACTTGCTGGCGCGCTCCTTTCAGCGATGTTAGAGCAGCCAGCAGCAGCAGCACGTGCAAAACTACTACTACCCTCTTTAGAGGGATCTGCAAGACTGGGTACGAAAGACTCGTTTTGCATGTTTTGTATTTATTGTATTGCATTTCGGTACAGGCGGTCTCAAAATTCGCACGGCTCCTTCGCAAAAGTGCATCACTCGCATTGTTCGCAATTGCATCAAAATCTTTTAACTAAGGCCGTTTATTTATTTTTTTTTTTTTTTTTTTGTAAAACATTTCACCGTTTGGATTTTGCAAAATACCACAAGATCTTTCATGTATTGTCAATTGCGAAATATTTGCGCTTTTGTTAAAATATTGTTTGCGAAAAAAGCTATGATAAATTCGATCGAATGATCCTTTTGCGAAAATTGTTGTGATTTGCGTTTGTCGAATGACTTTTTTGTTTTGTGCGATGAACAAAAAAAAAAAATGTATGAAAATGAACAGAGTGAAATGCAGAGCGAGGTTGATCGCCGGAGGAACGCGCTCAAAATCGACGTCTCGGTACGTGTGTTGCACTTCGTGCCAAAACAACCAGTTCCTCCGCTCAGGCGATTCTTCGTGCATCTCCGGCTCACGTCGGGGCTTATATTGATCACGAGAGTGCACGATATTCGAGAACGCACACATGAAAAGCCGGCCCACTAACACACGCGCGACCACGCTCGTACAAACGTCGATTCGAGCCTCAAGATAGTACTCGTTGCCGAGTCAAAATACTCACTCGGCCCTGTTTTCGAGTCCGTCCGTCTCTATGCATTCTGTCCCTTAGAAACTGCCTGTCTTTATCACCGAGCTTATGATATGTACTAATTCATGTAATTGCAAAATGCTAGACAGATTTGCAAAACGCCTAATCCGTTCCATGTAATTTTACAATATATATATATATGGATTGTGTCATCAATTCAGCGGACGAATCGAAATGGAAAATGACTGCGCGAGGAACTTCCTAAAAGCGTATTTTGCGGCAATGCTTATCGATTGGAAATATTGCAATATTGTACTCGGAGAGAGACTCTTTTTTTTTTCTTTTTGCGAAAATGAGGGTTCGGCAGATTTCTCGTCCAAAATTTCGCAATATTCGACTGCGACGATAATATTCATTTAAAATGCGAAAGAAATCGCTAAGCGGAATATATAATGTTTGCGATTTCACGTTATTTGTTGTAATGCGAATTTATGAATCACAATAAAATGCGTCGCGAGTAGTTTCCCCTTGACGAGGAATTGACGTGGACAAAGGTTTGACTGTAAATAATTGACCGGGAATTGTGCGGCGCGTCGTCGATGTTTAATTACATTTTCGTATGGAAAAGAGAGACAAAGATTGGTTAGCACCGCTAGAGCGACCGGACGACTAGTCCCTTGCATCGCATCGCAGGGCTCCGGTGTCAACAGGTTTTATTTTTGCTCCGCGAAAAATCCAAGGTCCTCCGTTGCTTGCCCCTGCTATGCATTCCTGACTCGTTCCTACATCCAGTTACTGATAAATCAGGGTGGAGGAGGCCCTTGACAATTTTTTTTTCCTTCTTTTTTTTTCGCATCAAGGGTTGCTTCGCAAAATTTCTCAGCTGTTCGCAAATTTACATCTCGACGAATTCTCAGTCTCGCTGAAGTGGGTTCGGGGCAACTTTGGGCATTGCGAATTACCTCTTTGTAAATTGTTCTTCCGTTAGAAACAACATTTTTTTGAGCGTCCCCCAAAAGAGGAATTTTTGCGAATTAAAAAAGAACGTCGATTTTGATTGAAGGGAAAATAAAAATAAAAAAAAAAAGGAAGAAATGTCTAGGTGCTGGTTCTTGGACCGCCGCCACCGCACATTGTGCTCACTTAAACACGTGTGTGTGGCTCATCGTTGAGACTCACACACATACATATATATATAAGAACACGCATGCATACAATCAGAGCGCGACTAGACGCAAGAGAGACAGTGCAAAAGGCTGTCCTGCACACAACGACAGCGGCAGCAACCTCAACCTTATACTCTCCTCTCGGTTTGCCTCGGCTCAAACCTCAGCTTCACAAGTTTAGTGCACTCTTTTCTTCTCTTCCTTCCTCCTGCTCCTCCGCCCTGCCCCCCACCCCCCCCTTTTCCCTCATCACCGCGTTATAACTATAAAGCCTCCTGTGTAGATGTCGTACGATAAACTGGACATCCGTTTGTCGCTGCATTTCATGGCCAATGCAACTCTCCTGCGGCTGTGCGAAATAATTTTCTCAGAAAAGTTTGCGGGTCTCAAGAAAAATTGTATACACTTTTTCGTGTGAAATTGTCTTTCGCTGGGGGAAAGTTGCGGGAGAAGGGAGGGTTCAAGGTTGTTTGAAGGTCGTCGTTACTTTTTTTTCTGTTTCCCCCCTCCCCACTTTGTGATTGTGCGAAAGAAACGGAATAAGAGAAAGAGGAGTTAAAAGCGACTGTTCTTATCGGATGGATAATTGGCGTTTGATTTTGTCACCTTTTTGGAGTGTTCGATTTCACGCTTTGTTCCTAAAAAAGAGCAAAATGGTACAAAGCATTATATATATATATATATATAAAAAAGGAAGTGAGTAAAAAAAGGAAAAAGAGAGAAACCTATATATACTCATCGTCGTCCATAGGGAGGACTTTGGTTGGGAACAGGAATACAACAGGAACACGGCTAGACGGGCCACAGACGGAAAGCGATCCTCGTCCTTCGTTTCTCTCTGCTCTTCTGTTCTTTTCTATTATGTTGTGTGCGCGCGCACGCACAAACAAGACCCCGACTCTCGCGTGTGCGAATATATAAGCGCGTGAATACGAACTTGACTCGGCGTTACGCTAATGGTCTTGTAATTTCGTAATTATATTAATGAGGCGTGAGAATTCTCGTCGATTTCCGAAACCTTTCGTTTGTGGATCCTATTCGTTGTCGAGGCCTTGTCAATGCCTGATTTCCTTTTGTCTCACTTTAACAGATTGATTTTTCATTAATTAACCCTGTAGCGCCTAATGTTGCACTGATGCAACATAAATATTCGAAAATCAACAGTATAGTTCAATATTTACGTTGCACCGGTGCAACATTAGGCGCTACAGGGTTAATTCATCAAAAATTTAAGAAATGAAGCAAAAGTTCAGTGATATAAAAAATGCTTTTGTTTTAAATCCAAAATCTTTGAAATCTTCATCAAACAAGAAACTTCAAAAACTAACAAAACTAAAGAAACTTCAACTTTTTTTTATACATTTTTTGAAAGAAATTTGAGAATTTCAGACATATTGTATTGATAAATGTTTTGTTTCTTTTCTGATCATGACCATCACGTCTTTCTGTCATTTTTCATCAGTTTTGGTTTTCGTGTTCCTAAATTTTTGTACAGATCATGTGTTAAGCTTTCGAAAAGGATTTTCTTTACCTTTCTCGAGAATTAAGAAGACGAAAGAAAACGAAAAGAGTTCCTGAGAGATCGAATTGGAAGGTTTCTCTTTTCTCCCTTAATCCTTTCTCGTTTCGTCCGGTCTGATCCGGTCTGGCCTCTCGTCCGGACGAGGTCGGGGGTTTCGGAAAAACCAAACGCCGGGGTTAAACGACACAAAGTTCACTGACACGTAGTAAATCCTCCTTCCTGTGAACCGGAAACGCACGAGTCCGCATTCAACCTCGTGCAATCCTATCGAGACTTTAATAACCGTATTATTCATTATTTGCGACCTTAACCGTTGCGCCAAGTGACCCCAACAACACGAGTGCCACGATCCATTATCCGCTACTTCTCTGTTGGGACTAGGCCGGGACAAGGAATTTATGAAACATTACGTAACCGGCTATCGATTATTTTTCCAATTGGCATGGTAACTGATCCATTTTTTTGTTTTTGTTTTTTAATCGATAATTGGGATTTTCCAAATTCTGAAGACCAGGTTTTTGAATGCACGTTTTCCGGACCGAACTTTTTCCGGTCAAATCGTCGAAAAGACCTTTGACCTGTTCAGTAGTTTTATTATTGCTTTGCGCTGCTATCTGTTGCTACTATCGTATATGACGATGGCTGCTGGAAATATCTTCACTTTCTGAACAGTATCCGAACCTAATCTGGAAACACATTTAGAATAGCTTCAAATACATTTAATTAATAACGAAATAATGAATTATGACGGCTGAAGATTCATTGCAGAATATTAAAAAATAGTATTTATTAATGGTGATTCGTCGTTAATGATGAAACCATGAGACAGTATAGAGTTTAATGATGGTCTTTTGTTATGATGGGAGGGCACTGACACGCATTGTTTTACCATCTAACTGCAACTCGGCACAGCTCAATTCTGCATTATTCAATAGCCAGCGAAGGAATTAGCTCCTGTGAAAGAAATTTGTTAATTTATGACAGTCGTACTAGTTGTCGACAAAGCGGTGCCAGTGACCGACCAGTTGCAAATGATATATTTCTTTTTTTAGGCAATGACGGATTTGTAACATTAGTATTTGTAGCATTAGTATTTGTAACATTAGTATTGTCAGTATTTGTAGTGTCGATGACTGGTGCAAAACTTTTTCAAACTCAATTTCGTAAAATTGTCTTAACCCTAGAGAAAACAACTGAGGTACATTTGTTTTGTGAGAAAATTATATTCGATTCGTGTTTACTAAGACAGAGATAAGAAAAATAAGATATTCATTTTAGGATTAATCCTTAGTCCTAATTTGGAGCATACTTTCAGTATATAACAAATACGAAAAAAAAAAACATTTTATTCGAAATACACATCAATTTATTATGATATGTCTGAAGTTCTCATTGATTAATTCATCGAGAAATTTGCAAAAAGAAAAACTTCACTAAAGGAATTGCAAAGACGAACATCGCTAACAATTTACAAAAAGCAACTTAAAGAAAGAATTTGCAAAATCTTCAGATCTTACATAATTTATGAAAAGATAGTAAAATGATGATTGTTAAATTGGCAGAAAATTCGCAAGCAGAAGATTCAAAAATTATTAATTTACAATTTGAGAAAACTTTTTTGGTGTTTTCTCAAGTTTTTGCAATAAAAATTTGTGTGTTCTCAATTTTTAAATTAATAATTTCTGGATCTTCTGCCAACTTATAACCATCATCCTAAAATGTAAGGGTTAATCCTATATTTCTTCCTCTGATAGAATGTACTTCGATTAGGGCCCATATAATTTATCCAAAATGCAAATTATCCACACTGCCATTTTATCCAAACTATCAAATTATCTAAAATTCATTTTATCCAACATCCAAGTTCATTTTATATCCAATGCTTATTTGCACCAATGCTGATACATTGAAATTACTTGTATTATGAAATGCCACTATATTTTGAATATTTTGACGGTGTGGATAAAATAAGGAATGGATAAAATGCGTTTTGGATCTTTCGAATTTTGGATAATCTGACAGTGTTCAGAAAATGCGGTTTGGATAAAATGAATTGAAAATGTGGATGAAATGAGTGTTGGATAGAATGCATTCAGTATAATTTGATTTTTGGATAATTTGACGGTGTGGATAAAATAAGGAATGGATAAAATGCGTTTTGGATCTTTCGAATGTTGGATAATCTGACAGTGTTCATAAAATGCAGTTTGGATAAAATGAATTGACAATGTAGATAAAATGAGTGTTGGATAGAATGCATTTTGGATAATTTGACGGTTTGGATGAAATAATTTTTGGATAAAATGTATATGCGCCCCCATCGATTAGACGTGGAATCAACGTGACACAATCTATATATACACGTTCACCGCGTCAACATTGAATCGACGTGCCAACAGCTGTCGGCGAACGTTGAGCCAACGTGTGTGCGTTCGCTCGCGTTCACCGGACTATGCGCGATGGCATTTCGTCCGACATTGTTTATACGCGTGACAGAAACGTGTCGCAGTAGCAGCGGCGGCAGCAGACTGTCTGGCTGGCACGCTACACACGCGACCGACCGTCAGACTTAAACACACTCGATCGGTCGTTGCACAAGTTAGATATTGATCTTAGCCGGAACTAGTTTCCGTTTCCGTGTTTCCATTCGCCGGCGTCGCGCGCGTTCAGCCGTTTCAATCGATTTCTGCCAAAGGCCGAGGATCTCTCGACCGATCGTTCACCGCCTTCTCCTACTCCGCCCCCTCCCCCCTCCCTCCATCCCTCTCTTCTATCTCTCTCTCTCTCGTCCGCGACCGCCACTTTCCTTCCTTCTCTCGTACTCACAAATAGCGTATAGATTTTTAACCTCCATAAAGGTCACAGCACAGAGCGCAACAAAACAGTCAACTCGTGTCATTATCAATTATCATTATTCCTCGTCATCTCCTGGAGCAATGAAACAACAACAACAACAACAATAGAATGATTCATTTTTTTCTTCTCTATGATGAAAAATAAATCTGCATGCAGATTTATTTGAGGTCACCATGGTGTGACCATCAACGTGGGTTTAACTTGAGACTCAACATTTTTCTTTTTTTTTTTTTTTATTAATTATTGTTTAAATTCGTCAAATTTTATATATATAGGTTTGTAAAAGAGTCTAGAGTATTTCCAAATTTTTCTTTTTGGCCAGTTTTTTAAGTGGTAATCATCGGGATTTGAACACCAATGTCTCATGTTGAATTTTAGAGGGTTGAAAATGTTAGATGTTGAAATGATGAGAGAGATGTTTACGGTTATTTTTTTTTCAGGTTTGATGCTTTTTTTAGGAGGTTTGATGCAATTTTTAGGAGGTTTGATGCTTTTTTAGGTGGTTTGATGCTTTTTTTAGGAGGTTTGATGCAATTTTTAGGAGGTTTGATGCAATATTTAGGAGGTTTGATGCAATTGGAATTGAATGTAACGTGAGAATAAATAAATGGCTTACGTGGTTTTGGTCGATGATTGTAAATAATACGACGAGGCGTCTCTGGTCTGCACGTTGCCTAGGTCAGTGCTACTGTGCTCTTGCACGCTATCATTATGCTCGCGCTTCTAACCGGATATGAAAATTACCCGCTATATCTGTGCGTCACATCGACCTAGTCCTCGAATCATTTTACACGTCGACAATCGCTCGACTACAACGCGTTCGTCAATATTCCATCGTTCCAACATATTTTCTTTCCTCTCCAAATACGTTATACATTTCGACAACTTTTGTTAACTCCTGCTACTTTCATCTGAAAATTTTCCATTACAAAATCATCATTTTAAAAACCACTTTTTCGGTAAATCGATTTTTTTCATATACAAAATCAATCACTTTCTAAACTAACTAAGTGCAAAAAAGAAAAAATAAACGTTAACAGTAAAGAAAGAAAAAAAAATATATATATATATGTATATATATAATGATAAAAAATAAAAGTTGTACAAAGATTAGACAGAGCGTAGTCAACGATGCGCAAAAATATGTCGTGAAGAATTGGAGGAATGCATCGCGTTAGTGGCACCAGTTGAAGCGCGGAGCGAGCAAGAGTGCATTATGGAGAAAAGCACCATGACTCGTTGTACTACTTCCATGGTCGAATCCCCGCCCACCGTGCACGTAACACCGGCCAATGACCGGCATGCATTCTATCCGACTGTATAGGTGTAGGCTTGGCCTATTCCTATGTCATAGCCAACGTTCGCTTGGTTCCCCTTTGCCCCCCCACCCTCCCCCCCTTTCTGCGCCCCTACCACCTTCTACGTCACGAGGAAATACGTACCTAAACCTTAAACCTGCCGTATTACGTGTGCCAACAGTTGACAAGGCACGAGGTCGAGCTCCTCTTTCACGACCACGTCCTATGGTCAATAAATCTTTCTTTTTCCTTTTCTTTTTATCTCCATTAAAATTTAAAATTTAAAATTTAAAATTTAAAATTGTATAAACTTAAAAATTAAAAGTCAATTCAAGTTCTTTGAAAACTCTAAAAAGTACAATTCCATAATGTTCCGCAATTTCACAAGTTTGTAAATGCGTTACGTAAAGGTTTACATAACATTTTTGTAATAAAAACAAAATGAGAACGTAATTTTAAGGATAACTTGGCAATTGTCGAACACGAGGTGTCTTTTTTTTTTTTTTTTTTGTTAAGGTAGATAGAAAAAGGTTGAAATAATGCTTAATGCCATCCTTTGTATTTTCATTGGGGTTTTCCCGATAGAATGGCGAGGATATTTTGTGATTGGTTATTTAAATAGGGATTCAGACAGAGCGTAGTAGTACTATGTTCGGTGGGAGGGGAAGGAACCTTTATCAGTCCGGCCCTACATTTCCAGTTCATTCACACGATATTCTTTTCTTTTCTCGTTTCGTCTCTTCTTCTCTCTCGTTAAATACATAATATGGCGGTGAACCCCACCACCGTGGAACCCCCCTTAATTCAACGACGCCCCTATGATTACGTTCGCCTCCACGAGCCCACCGCGTCACATTTTTACGCCCACTTTTACAAATTTTCGATCTAAATCTACTCTGATTGTCATTGAAATTTCATTAATTCATTTATTAAACAAATCGTATCTGAATTTGTTATCAACATTGTACAACAAAAGAATTTAATAAATAATCAATCACATCTCTGATAAATGGTAATCGTGAACGTAGTTCCGTGAAATTAAAATGAATTCATAATACCTTTCAGGATTGGTATGGCTTTGAATTTGCCAGAGTAAACTGTCCTCAGAAAGTGCATTTCAATTATCCTACCATTTTCTGCACAAATTTACTTTTCCCTCGTTTTCTTATTAACACGAAAAAAAAAAAAAAAATGTGTATAAGAAAATTTTCATTTCCCTCAAAGACTTCTGCAACAAAAATGTAATCAGCAAAAGTTTGTTCCAAAACCCCCCTGATTTTCACTTAATCAATGATAGTTGATCCTGAGATTTTCCATTCGTCGATGGAAAACGAAATGATCAATTGGAAAAAAAGAGAGTTCCCTTTCCTTATACCTTTGGCCCAAGAGAGATCCTTCGCTCTTGCAGAAGAAGAAGAAGAGGTGCGAGAGGGACGGCCAGAGCACGAGGATCGAGGGTGAGCGAGAGTGGGAACACACAAGAGAGTAGACTGTGAGGCCATTAAACTGTCTACGAGGGAACAAGCGCGGGCTTTTTACAACAGCGCCCAAGCCTATCTCTGCCAGCCTGATCTTCGTGTGCTTTTCTCTTTCTTTTCTTATTCCCTTCCCTTGCACTTCGTCTTCTTATTCCTCCTTATTTTCGTGCCGCTCTGCAGTCAGTCTCTTTTTCTTCAGGTTAGCCAATATGCAGGCGTCGCATGGCCTTGCTGCTGCATTTTCTCTTATTTGCCTTTTGTCCCCCTGCGAACAATTGTCAAATAAATTAATTCATCTGAAGGCTCGTGTTCAAATCCTACTTGAGTTCAAAAGACTCGTAACAATTCATCTAAGAATTACTGAATCTTAAAGAATTTTGGCTTCACAATGTTGACTCAAATTTTCAAATCTACTTAACATTAATAAAAAGTGTTCATTGCTGTTGTTGTTATTAGATCATTAGTCATGGATCATTAATATTGATCGAAGATCATAAATATGAATTGTAGATCATAATTCACGGTACTGAAATACAGATTATAAGTCGTCTTGGATCGTTAAAGACCGTAGACAAAAAAGATAATTATTGATTTTGATTTATAGATTATGGGGATTACAGATCGTTGGTCATAGATCTTTAATAATTATTGTAGATCACATTGTTGCTCCTTTGTTGCAATCTGTAAATCATTCTGAATGGCTCGTGAATGGCTGTAGATCATATCGAAGATCTGAAATATTCTTCTGGATCATAAGAATTACGCTTTTTTTTTTAAATGATTATGAATTGTGGATAGATCCATAATTTCAAGTCATAATAAGTAATGATTATGGTTTGATAAACTTGAATTGCAAAATTGTTGCAAGGACAATAAAATTGCAACGAAAATTTTGACAGAGCTTAGTCGTAGAAACGAAGAGAGATGGAATAAAAAAAGAAAGAAAGATAGAAAGGAAGAAAGAAAGGTAAAACCCTTAACCGGTTTTCGTACCAACTGAAGGGACGGCTCATTGGTCCAGAAACTCGGCACATATTATTTTAAAGAAGATAAACGCGCTCGATTCACTTTTCAACCCAAGTCAACATACTGCAACTCGAGACGAAATATTAATCCCTCCTTAACCCTTTCAATGCGACCGCAAATGCATCCACAAATCTTTGATTGTGATGGGAGAAATTAATTTCATCGAATTTGGGTTCAACTAATGATGCAATCCTGCCTTTCGTTACTTCGACAATTGGTTTTCTTCTCAAAATCTGTACACCTGAAAAATTGATGCAAACATTTATTATCTTAATATAAAAATTTTTAAATATAGAAAACATATAATTAATTAAATTCAAGAAGGAAAGTTTTGTATTAAAAGTATCATGTTTTGTTTTCTTTCAGATCAGAGATTGAAATAGAGACAAAAAGATTGCGCCATCGTTTTTGGGGATCAACCAGCAGAGGCAATCAGCTACTTGATGACAATAACCCGTAGATCCGAACTTGTGGGCTTTTTTATATGCATACCGCAAGCTCCTATCTACCGGTGCATGTATAGTAGTCAGGCCGGCGATATAAGTACTGGACGAATCTCCGAGAAACTGCAATTTGCCGAAATTTCAGTATTCCCAGCCAGCTATGCTTTTCACACAGCCTCCCTTGCTTTCCCCTCCCTCCCACTTTCGTCATTTCCTTTCTCCTCGCAATTTTCATTTTCATTCTTTTTCTCGGCAACCATTTCATTATGCTTCCCAAAATTTTGCCAAATTACATTCGGAGCCAATTGCAATTTATAAAAAAAGAAAATATTTTCATTTATCAAGATATTCATTTTCAAGGTCTCCCCTGTCCCCGAGACACATCTTTTACGTGCTATAATGAACGATAACAACCATCGTTAAAAGATATCCAAAATTTATATGTAAATGGGGTTCCCTGGCTGACGATCGTTCAACTATTTTTTGTGAGCTATGAGAGGTAGAGTAAGTGAACTATGATAACGATAAACGAGAATTGAACAATGAAAAAATATATGGGGGGAAGAGTTATCTACGATTTGTCGCCAACAACGACGATCTCTGGGTGAGGTAGTAGGTTGTATAGTAGGGAATAATTATTCACAGAAACGAAGTCCACTGTACAACTTGCTAACTTTCCCGGGCATCGACGCCGCAGCGCTGGACGCGACGGCAGTGCCATCTGCAATGTGCCCATCAACGCCACCTACATAGTGACTAGCACCATCTATCTGCTGGTAATGCAATGCACATAGTCCATTATCGTTTAATGCACTGATTGTTAACTGTTTCATCTTGCGATGTCTTAATGTGCTTTTGATGTTCTAATAATAACAACAACAACAATAATAATAATGAATTAGTAAACAGATGGCGTTGTACTAGAAAACAAACAGCGCCGCCTGATGGCGATTAACATAATAACTAAGCAGTAAATTTATAAAGACTAGTTACAATACAGAATAATAAAATTACGATTATCTGTAATACAATTCGCTCGCAAACCGCCGACAGGTGGCGCTGTGTGAAATGTAGGAACTACGCCAGCGCCGTTTACGATGAAGTTTACATTGCATTATCCAGACGAAAATAGATCATAATAAATGAGACGCAGAGAAAAAGAAATGTTGGATTTTGATAGAGAAAAGATTTTGGGGGAGAGAGAGAGAGAGTGAGAGAGAGAGTTGTTTTATGAGTAGAGAGAAATAGAAAATAATAAGAGTATGGCGGGCGGGCGATTGAAAGCCTGCCGCGTCGCCGATTCCCTGAGACCCTAACTTGTGACGTCGCGTCCGATATCTCACAGGCTAGATTCTCTGGTATTGGCGATGAGTGCTGCCTTTTGTCGATCAAAAGTCAGTTCTTGCACCAGAAAACAGAAGCCTTCCGATGTGAGAGACACGATGAAAAGGATGTTGAGGACACACGCAACTGTGGACGCTTATTCGTTATTAACTCGAGTTATTGTGCGACGACTTATTTGCGAAGTATTGGCCACTGGCGATTAAAGCCCTCATCTGCAATTCAAATACACGATTTCAATTTTTAACAGTTCACAAAGTACCAGCTCCATTACGATTGAAAAGTAAAAGGAAAACAATTAATGTCGCAACATGGCAAAATTATTATTATTATTATTCTTTTTTTTTTTTTTTTTTGTTTTTGTTTTTT
>JABFQA010000474.1:0-19767 GCA_022817065.1 Probaryconus sp. ZL-2020 | reverse complement strand
ATAAGGATCGGTTCCTAAAAACTATAGTAATTTTTCATAAAAATTTCTTTCAGTCTATATTAAGTTGCTACATTAATCGATCGACTGTTTTAGGTGTAAAGTAGGAGTTTCTCGAACTGTATAGAAAACAATGAAAGATGTCAAGAATCTATCATAAAGTAAGAGAGAATTTGAGAAAAAGTAACGAGGGGGTTGTTGTGGGAGAAAAAGTAAGCGTTAGAAAAAATAAAAGAGCACTGAAGAGACGATCCCATAGCGCGCCCATAAATTGTCTGGATTCGGGTATTTAAGCTATAGATCATGTTTTAAACAAAAGTTTGCTGATCCGCGGCCCAGAATGCAACCCCATAAATCCTTCAGCGAAGTCCAACAGAGCTATGTTGGTGTTCGGTGACCGCGGTATTTTCTCATATTTTGATTTATGCTGCTTTCACTGCACCAATTTGGTGGCCCTTTTATCCCTTATTTGCGTGTTTGGAGATGAAATTTGTCTCGCTCTAAATGCGAATAAACGAGATTCTTTAAGTCCCGACCGGAGTTCACTTTGTCATCGGTGACAGTATTTGTTGATCCTGATATTTTTTAAAGATAGACCTTTTGGGAATAATGCACTCTGAAAGAAAGTGATCTTAGCCCCAGGTTATTAGGTTAACACTGAAAGGCCATTTCTTTTCTATTTTTTTTTTCCTCCTCTTATAATCCCAAGGAATTTAAAAGAACAAAAAAGAAATTATATTTTATTCGCTCTATTGTCGTTAAATAAAATATTATAATATAAACATTTTTGTCAAATGAGATTCCGTTAATGTTGTAATTAGATTAATTATTCATTTCGGAAAATTTAAGATACATTTTCAGGTCGAAGAAAAAAGGCCATAAAAATGAAAGAACAAAAAAAAATTGAAAAAAGAAATAGAAATAGTCAAGGAATGGTTGAAAAGTCATCGCGCAATGGACTGGGTTTCGGTCTGGCGCGGGCCCATTTATCTTGTTGGCTATGACGATGCTCCGGGAAGATCCACGGGAGAGGAAAACGGGAGCCAGGGGCGGAGGGGCGGGGGGGGACAGAGGAGGGATAGGGATGGCGAATCGTAAATCATTCGCGCTAACGCTAAACGCGGATCCGTTTCGTTCCGGGGTCTGAGATTTAGATATCAGGCAGGATGCCGCGGAAAAAAAGCGCTTTCTCGCTAAACTTCCTGGGGTCCACGTGCTGGCCATTGTGCTCCAGCACGGGCTCTAATGATTCGTTCTGATCCGGATGTCGTTTTAGGTATGTCCTTGCAAAATGTACAGACATGTCACCATGAAGCAGCGGACCAACGGCGAACGAGGGTGGAGGAGGGACGGTGGCTAAGAGAGCGTGCTGTAATGGCTCGGTAATACGACAAGGGAAACACGTGCCGACCGGAAACGACTCAATCCCTTAGCCAAAGTTTCGCTGGCTTTCCCCTAATTTATCGTCCATCACATGACGTAGCTTTGTACGTCGCATGATATGCGTAAAGTGCATTTTCTCGAGGCCAGAAGATTGTGAGACGCAGCTACACTAGGAGGGTTAAACAAAACTCCTTGTATTTGAGAATTGATGTTTCATTAATTGAGATACAAATAAATTTCTTTTTTGTTTTTCAATAAATTTAAGTTAATAATGTCCTCAATAAAAAGTCCGTCTGAAATGGTGAATTCAATTATGAATCATTAGAGAATTTGAAAATGCACACATCATGGTAATTGATAAATGACGTTACGAAGTCTGAAAATTTAGTAAAATCTGTACATCCATTTTCCTCTGTAATGATTCGAGTTTATCGATTCATGTTTACGTTTCCATTGTAAAGAATCCAAAACCACACATCTGTTCGATATTCCTCCTCTACCTTTGCTGCTGTTATTGCAGTTCTAATTCCAGATTAATTTGTCATTGAGATCGGCATTGAAAATCCGATCTATCTTGTACCCTCTACAGCTGCGTGGCATGGACAATTGGCGACAAATGGGTGATGCACGTTAATCGTTCTTCCACTTCATTCATTTATAATCTAAACATACCGATTTTCTTTTTTTTTTCATTTACCATCATTACAAATTGTTCATCAGGGAGTACGAAAAATTTATCGTCTAAAATTCATCATCTTCTATCCAAATTCCAAATAGATTTCCGAAAAATAAAAAAAAAAAAAAAAAATCACAAGGTTTCTTAGTCCGGGTCACTAGCTTGAATCCGGTTCAAAGGCTGAAAATCGTTAATCAAGTTGACGTAGGTCGAGTTCGTCGAGCGATTCGAATAAATGATTTAATTAGTGCAGTATTTAATCAATGCTGCATAAGATGACGAGAATTCATGCGTTCCCAAAGAAGGAACGAAGATGGAGATGGACGTCTGCTTGTATCGTTCGCTTATGCTTCGAGATCCACGATTTCAGTTGGATCTCGAGGAGCTCGATGTGAATGGGGATAATGCATTGGGGTCCGGACAGGCCTTGTTTATAATGGGTTGAACAAGGGTGCTAGAAGTCAGTGGGGGGGCTTTGGTCCCCCTACGGCGCGCGAGCCTTACGGGGCCCCATAGGGCTCGGCGGCGTTAACCGACGGGCAGTCTCACTGCGGTCGGTGTTTGCTTATGAGCCGCGCGTGGTATTTAGGGATAACAAGGGGGGCCACTTCATCATCCACCGCAGACGCTTCGCTGGCACGGCGACCCCAAGAAAAGAGAACAACGAAATAACCAACCTTTCGCTCTTTATCTAACAGTTTTTTTCTTCTTTTGTTTTGCGCGCACAATGTGCATACACGCATGTCGCGCTTTGCGCTCATTTTTCACGGCTCGGAATCAATCGTCGAGTACATCTCTTCGCTAAGCACTCGGCATCCATCTGACAGACGTATTTTGTATCGGACTCCCACGTGATCGCGCGTTAAAAATTACGAAATCAAAATTACTATCTTCCTTTCTATGCACTGAGAAAAATGTCAACTAAATATTTACAAAGCAGGAAATTACTGAAAAAAAGAAACGTAAAAATTAACAAGTACAACGCAATATTTTCAGAATTTTTCACAGTGTGGGGTTTTAATCATTAAATCATTAAAACAGATATATAAATTTAAACATATTGACTAATGCACATATAAATATTATATTCGCACACTTTGTGCAAATATCTGATATTTCTAATAACGAGACGTTGATAAGTATTCTACAATGTACATTATTTATTATTATGTACTACAATGTAGATTCAATGTATGCACATATTTTTAAATGTCTAATTGTTTTACAGATATCCGTACATTGCTCTTAGTAAACGCTTTGCAATAAAGAAATTTATCACACACCTTTTTTTTTCTAATTCATTCATATTCATTCGACAATAAAGGAGTTGTAAATTCTTTCAGTATTAAATGAGAATCGTAAAAAAAAAAATAAATCAGTAAAAGTATATATATATATAATAGTGCTTTCTGTAAAACCGAGAACAATTTTCTAATTCCAACAAAATATCAAGCAAATGTCATTAAACATCGAGTGTAACAGGAGATTAATCTAAATCTTCACTTATGGCGATTAAGAAAACTTTTCTCCGAGTGTTAATGAAATTTCAACTCACCCCGTCATTTATATAAACTCGAAAGAATTATTGACCTGAATAGTCACTATTACATTAGCAATAGCTTCTGTGGTCATTTCTTTGACAAAACGTCAAATCAACGCATCGACCATTTGACTAATGTATCAAAACTGATTTTGTTAAACGATCAATTCAGTTTCCTCATTCTACCTAATTTCCCAAAAAATGTCATTGTGACTTTGGATTTTGGATTCATCGGTTTAACGTTCAACGCAGGACGTAGAATTTCAACGAAATTGGAAGAAACCTTTTGAGAACGCGACGACTCGCATAATTTGTCTATTCGTAAAAGTAATCATCGCGTTGGACAAAAATCGATCCGAACGAGTGTCGTCGTTCCTTTTATGCTAATGTAGTGTTTATGCGTTGACAGTCGTTCGCTTCCGAGTGGGGAAAGTATGCAAATCCCGGACGAGGAGTCAAAGATTGAATTTCATTTTGTGGCGCCCAGCTCGGGTCCTTCTCGGGACCCGTAGATAACCTACGGGACGCGGGAATTCGGCCTCTGGCGCTCTCCGGGCTTCCTGTTTTAATATGCATTAAGTTCGCTACGGACGACTTTTGACTTTGGCCAGCACAGCGCAGCCGGCAAATTGTCGTCGCCGTCGTCGTCCTACGCCGCGTGGTAGTTGCCTCCCGGATGAGCGATCGCTGGTGAAATTTCCACGTGTGACCCGTGGTTCAACGAGCAGGAAACAGAGCCTACTGACAGCTGCATATTGCTTCCACTTTGACCTTTTATCGCAACCAACATTTTCAAATATATTTCACGCCGAAATTCATCTTCGTTCTGAGCGGCAAAGAAATTCCTCCCTTTAAACAAACATAAACATTATACTAATAATTTTCTTTGATAAGAATCAATTGTCTTTTTTTTTTAACTATAAAACAATTGTTACAATTGTTTTTGATATTTTCTATAAAACACCGTAAGAAATACCAAAAAAGGTTTTTTTTTTTTTGATATAAAACGTAGGCAGAAGAAAACAATTTATCATAACCCAATCTTTATTGTATCTATCCGTAAAACATCAGGAGTCTTTTATTTCTACAATGGCTGTCATCCAGTTCTGCAGGTATGCGAGAAGTTAAACATTTCTGAGAATTTTTTTCACGCCTAGTAGTATGACGAACAATAGAATATTTGGAATTATACGTTTCATGGACTGTCTCACGTTACCGTGTTCATTTTTGCCGTGGCTTTTTGTTATCTCAAGTTGCCCCTCCTATTCCCAGTGGGAATCCTATCTCTGGCTATAATTTCATTAATTTTCAAAATCAAAAAACAGTGCTGAAATTTGATGATGAAAGTAATTATATCGGTATTAGATTGAAAAACCAAATTATCATTCCTCGTTTGAAAGGAGAGAAAGAAAAAAAAAAAAAAAGAAGAAGTTACGAGGACATTATTGGTTTTGTTTAATTGCTTTTATTGGGACATAAATTTTCTCGTTTCAGATACAATTCTACCTTCAAAGAGATCGGTCCCTTTTTGTGTTACTGTTAAAAAGGAAATGATCGGCTGTCAAAACTTGGACTCGTCAAGGGTCTTATGGTTGTAGATATTTCTGATAAAACGTCGGTGAATCTGATATTGTTTCTAATGGAACATTCCAGATTGGATGACGATATTGCGATCGACTACTATTTTTTATCATTTTTATTTGACTTTGATTTCAGAAAGACAGTTCAATTTCTACGGTGCTGATACAAATTAGGGTTACTCGGTTTGATGATTTGCCTTGAGAAAATTCCTTCAACGACTCGACATTTTTCATCATCGTTACGAGAATTTCAAATTGTACCGCTCACTAAAATTATGTCGATAGATATCCGATAGCTTACAGATATGATTAGTAAATGTATTATTATTCCTGTTCGACATTAGCGTTCGCTGTTTGATAAATGTTGTGGTTTCCCTTGAGATCGACATTAGAATTGATAAATATTTTTAAAATAGTTCATAAGTTTTTTCATCAAAGATTTTTCAAAAGATTAAAAACAAAAATGAACTTTTTAACATTTCCAATCTGATAAGATATTTAGTCTGAAAATGAACTTTTCATAAAAAAAAAAAAAAATTATAATGGAATTATAATGGACGCAATTTCGTCGAAGGTCATAATAAAAATGAAAAAGGAAGAAGAAGAGGAAAAAAAAAATCTCCCGACATAAGTGAAGGAAAAAGGCAGCATTGTCATTTTCAGTGCAAGAGAATGAATATTCGTCATCTTTTCGGAAGACACCCCGTATAATAAGATGAAGATGAAGCAGAATCAGTGGAAGAAGAGGAGAAGGCGAGGTAAAGACGGCACGAAGCCCGGTAGCCCAGGGCCATAAGGTCGGCCCTCCCCCTACATCCTCACCCACACGATTACGAGAGCGCAAGAGGGTCCTCCACATACGACTTGCGCTTACGCGCTCTCTATACTTTGCGTCGTGGTATTTGTATCTCAATCCTGACGGCGCATACTAGCGGCGCTGGAAAAATAAGATAGAAAGAAAAGCAGCCGGACGAGAGGACGAAAGAGGCAGCAAAATAACAAAAAAAAAAAAAATACGAAAATAAGAATTTAAAAGAACAAAAAATAAAAAAAAAAAGGGATAAGCAACGAGACTGCGAGGAAGGAGCGGAGGAGAGGGAGGGAGGAAGAAGAAGACACGAGCGATTTCGCTTCGGTCCTTGCGCTGCATCGGGCCTGACTCCGTAATTTTCTAATTATATACTCGAAAATAGTTAGTTATTATCCCCGTCTCCCGTTGTCGGAGACCGTGTGTGATGCTGCGGACCGCGGATCCACGAGCCTAAAGGGAATCACGAGCGCTCATCAGACACTGACCAACAGACGGACGTGCGTGCCTTTTATATGTAGCGCAATCGCGAATTAAAATTTTACTGTTCCTACGGAGGAAGGAAACAGAATGTAATCGAAAATTCAGTAACGCGGTTACCGAAGAAATTAACTTTTTGCGTTTTTTTAATCAAGACTTTCGCTAGAAAGTTGCGGCAAGATTTTGCGCAGGTGTCGAAGGATGTTAATACTTAATTATTTAAGTATGAATATCCTTAGAAATTATTTAAAAACTTTTTAATAATTATAAGTAACTTAATTGTGTTAATATTTTAATTCAAATATTAAGAAAATTATATTATCAAAATTCTTGACGGCTACCAAGAATTTACAATTTTTGCCACGGCGGGCTATTTTAGTGGCGCTGCAATCGTTTTTGAATCAGCGTGTAGTTGGAATTGACAAATCATTACGTTTTTGTTAAGTTTAAAGTTTTTTTTTTTTTTTTCAGAGAAATGGTATTGACAAAATGTGAGTATGGAATGTGTAAAAGAGTGCCAGGGAAAAGGAATATTATTAAATGGAAATGTATTTACTTATTTACCTTTTGATAATGAAAAACAAGTACGAGATTACGGTACTACGAAGGCTTACAAAGTAAGCCATGATTGATGAAATTTACAATTTCGTGACGTGCAAATTACATCACTATCTTCTTTCAACGAGCGGTGTTTGCAGTTTAATTTCATGCTTTTATTGAATCAATTTACCCCTATTCTTAAGTCGACAAAAGAAGGTTATAAGCGAAATAACTGACTTTTGTTAAATCGTTTTCACGACATTCGATTCTTCGGCAGAAATAATAATAAGTGAAGTTAAACGATCACATTTCATAATGTCGGAGCAGTCGAGAACAAGAGAATCGAAATTCTTTTTTTTTTTTTTCTATTCGACTAACAATTTTTAAGTTGATTAATTCACTTCAACTTAATTAAGATTTTTTTTGTTATATTAACTAATACAATTTCTCTTGGTACGAAAAGTTGAGTGCGACTTCATTTGTTCTTCCTTTTTATAACGTACGAAAAGTTCGCTGATAAATCAAACGAAAATGTACGTGTAAAACGTGATACATTTCGGAGACTTAAGTGTTTTAGATTAGTTTGAAAGATATATCTGTTTTTTTTTTTCTTGACTTATGGAATTTCAAGTTTTCAATTGTGCTAAAATTTATTATACATATCAGAAAATTTATGATAATATAATTTAATTACAATAAATCTCAAGGAATACATTTACCTGATTACTACAAACAAACAAAGCATGAACAAAAAACAGGTAAATAAATTTGAAATCTGATATATCCCACCGTTTGTAAACTCAACATACTATTAATCGATCCATTAAAAAAATTAATAAAACGTACACTCTGAAAAAAATTACATATTAAAAAGTACCAACACTGTTTGTCGACTCAGTGCATATAATATGAGATACAAAATTTTACTAACACCGATAGTAAAATTTGTAATGACAAGTAGCAAAAATTGTAAACACGATTAAAAAAATTATGAACATGTTTACAATTTTATACAAAAGTGATTGAACATTTTACTATCAGTGTTAGTAAAATTTTGCATCTCGTATCTTATGCACTGAGTCTGTAAACAGTGTTGGTACTTTTTAATATCTCATTTTTCTCAATGCATTTGACAAAATATCTCTCAGAACGAAATGTATGTGCCTCCATAAAATTGGCACAAAATTTCAAAACGTTTCTTGAAAATTACATAGCTTTGTGAGCTCGAGACGTTCGTCATGATTGACACAAAACTTCGTGTAGCTTCGGTGCGTTGAAAGTAGGCTTAGACAAGAATCACAGCAACTGCAACAACAGCAAAAATAATCATGTGTAAGATTCGAGTGTAGAGTGTTTGGTAAAAAAGTGTGTGTAATTTGAGTAGTTTTTTAGCATGAGAAACATGAGTGTCTGAAGTGAAAGGAATGTGATAACCGACATTACAGCGGGTACCTGAGCCACCACCCACTCGACCAGTAGGACCAGCCCCGGCGGATCGTGATACCCCGCGGACTAATGCCGGTAATTGCATTTTGCAGTTCGTGAATTCCTTCTTTCCTTTCTTGCCTCCGTCCACTCTTTGCCCTTACAAGTTTTTCGCTCTCATCCCTCTCTCACACCGTCACCCGTGAATATCCTCTCTCGTGGGCCTCCTCGGGCTCCGCTACCGAAGACCATCCAGCACCAGCCAGCCTGCGAGCAACTCTCCGTGGCTCACCGCTATTGCTCTTTGGGCACGACACGAAACCCGACGCTACCGAGAAATCGACTAAATGGCTTCCTCGAGGATCTGGAGCGAACACCTTCGACTTACTACGATACGTGAATTCTTTTGTTAAGGCCAAGAACCTAATTACCACAAAATCCCAACGAGACTTATATCTAACTCTTTAACCAACTCAAATAACCGACTTGTTCGTCAACTTCAGAAATATATATATATCCATTGAAATATTTCATTTTAATAACGTATATCTCATAAAGCATACATTTTCTACTAAAAATCATTAATACGTTCGTATTTTTTCCACTCGACTATTTTTTTCGTCTTTTCCCTTCTTTTCACCCTTCTTGACTACGTCATGTCTCTTTATAAGACTACCCACGCGGATTCCTTGATTAGTCCTGAAACGTAGCTGAATCGAGCGTGACTCTTTCGATTTCTTTCTCATTCTCCTCATCTTCTCTCGTGTTTCCGTCCTCCTTCGATGGTGTCTCACCATCACAAGGTATTGAATTTTCATCCCATGGCCCCTCTCTCGTGGCGCGCGCGAGTATTTTGTCCATTGTCCACCCACGCTCGACACGCAACGAAGAGCTATCATGCGTGCACGCATGTTACGAGCTATGCCGACCTTTTTCCTTCTTCTCAGCTTTTTTCTTCACCTTTTTTCCTTCTTTCTTTGGTCAAATCTTTCTTTTCTTTTTGTTCCCTTCTTTACTTTAGTACATTGTTTTTGTTTCCTTTTCCTTTTTTATACAAAAATGCTTTTTCTTTTTGCGTACAGTCGTTTGTTTCAATGTTCATCTATTTCTAAGAAACTGGATTTTTTCCGCTTCAAAACGTTTCTATTTTAATGAAAAACAGAGAAATTGTTCGATTATTGTATAATTCCAATTGAATACGTCTCTATTAATTTCTATGTCCTTTAATTGCAACGGTCGTTTCAAAAATTGCTCAATCTTTGCTGCAACGGTGTATATTAGGTTTTATATGATTGCACCTCTGATACGGTTGTATCATAAATAAATACAGCGTAGCACATACGATTCATTTCTTCGTCTCAAATCAGCCACGTCGTGTCTTTGCGCTGCAGTAACACTACTCTCCGACGAATCGAGTTTAAAAGGCGTACAGAATTTCTCGTCTAAACTGCATCCCGTCGGCGTGTATGCGTACAGAAGTATCGGCATCGATGCGTTTACACATGACTATCAATGCACAACTTATCCTGCACTTTTTAAGGCTCCGGGCACTTGCGTTGCGAACTTTAAATGTATATAGAAGAAAACATTACAGTAAAATAAGAGACGACAGGTAAAAACCAGTGTCAATGATATATTAATGAAATAGAAAATAATCGTCTTCGGAACTGTTATTACAATTCAAGATCGTACAAGTGATAACTCGTGTTGGAATGTCAAAATATTTCAAGACATCATTGTCTTGAAATAAGACTTTGGGAATCAAACTTTTATTAATTACTACTGTATACTTAGTTATAACAACAATTCATTTAGTTAGTCTCACTAAAATTTGACAGTCTAAACTAAAAATTTGGTTTGCCAAAAAGGTACCAAATTATTTAGTTGTTCTTACCAAAATTTAGTCGTTATAACTAATCGTTTTTCTCCTTCGTGTGTGCATTCTTTTCAAAGCGAAAATTTTACCAAAAGCCGTGGTTAGAAAAATTATAACCAGGCCAAGATAATATCTCGAATCATATCCGTTCATTTATATCACGATTTTTCAGTAGACAATTTAGCCAAAAGAAGCTCTTTAGAACAAAATCTCTCCACGATTCTTCTCCCTCGTAGCTGCAAGACAAAGTATATAAAATTAAATGGAGTAAACGTCCCGCTGAAATTCATTTAACCAATACCCTGGCATAGGAAACAAAACAAAAAAAAAAATGGAACAAAAAAGCAAAAAGTATATATAGGATTTTGCAAAAATTGGGCTACATTGGCGCGTTGGCGGTCCAATGCCGGCCGCTCGGTTATGTGGTATGGGATCGAAATACGCGAGAAGTCGTGTACGTGCGTGACGTCAATATGTCGAGGATAATAAGATGGCCAGCGATAAAGTGGTGGGTGTAGATATACAAGATAACAATCAGCTGCAGTAGCTCCTGGCAATCTCCTGATTACAGCCTTAGCCTCCAGTCTCTACTACCTCTCAGCCTTTACGATATATTTCATAAGCGGTATAGATCGCCCCGCAACTCCTTCGTCTCGCTCTCTCTCTCTCTCTTTCTCTTTCTTTCTCTCGTCTTCCTTTTCCCTCCTCTTCCTCGATTTTCGCGCATCGAATATTATACCCTGTCTCGATACGCGAAGGAACATGAGGAATAGAACGAGAAGGGAGCTGCGCCGAAGTTTCGCTTCACAGGTACCTCTTAATAATCATTTTGATCGGCAAATTGGTGCGGTGCATATTTCAGGCAGCGATCATTATCTCGCGCAACTTTGGGACCTCCTCGCGTAGTTCTCCGCGTACATCGGGCCGCAGGGCCCGCCGCGGCTGATGCCCCGATAGGCGGCGAGCAAAGACACGGAAGGCCACATTGTACCGGTCTTCGCACTTTCCGAAATTATTTCAAAAGGCTTCTTCCAAGGATTCCGTAAGATTTCTCACAGGAGAACGGAAATAATTACGAAAAATGTTTTCTGTTTGATTTGATTGTATCCAGTTGATCTGTCTTGACTTTTTGGGAAACTTTTAGGATCTCATTGTTCGTTGCAAATTTTTTCGCGATGAAAGAAAAATATTATCCAATAGGAAAATTTATTGGAAACATTTGGTACCTTTTTAAATCAGGTGACACGATACGTCTTGATAACTATTTGGTATAGTAATTTGTTCTACAACTTTTTTTCTACGCGTACAGGGAAGTTGATATAAAATTGAAGCACGAAAGGTGTCGAGGTCCCTATTCCAAACCATTATCCGCATTTGGTTATTTGCATAGTCCTTTGCACCGGTTGTTGTTGAATGTCGTGAGATTACAGCGCGCTTGATGAAATCCCTTCGGGGATTCGTATTTAACAGCAATTATTTTTCATGGCGATCGTCGACGGAATGACGGGAATCATATATGAATGTTTCGCAAAATTTTTGAAAATTATACGCCCCGGTCGATTCTCAAATCACATTGTAGAACGTCGCAGGCAAATTGCGAGTAATCTCATAAGCGGCGTTTAGGCGGCTGTTCTTATCTTTCCATAGGGACACTTGGTCATCGAATATTTATGACGCAAGTGTTTTCGAAGGTGTTGCTTTGAAGACGGTTTAGTCATTTGTGGACGCATGCAGCCACAAATTACAGGCCATATTACAATGTGTCTTGAATTCAGATTTCCAGTCACTCGTCGGGATTAGTTAGTTTATTTTAACTGTAACCCACATCGAACGAAGCATCCAAAGAAAAGAAATTATAAATTTTCCTTGACTACGACGTTACTCAATTATTTATTAGTCGCATGGACAAAATTTCAATTAATTTTTTCCTCCCGAGTAATAACTTTTAGAAAATAAGACAAGTTTGAATTGTAAATTTGATCGTAATATATTGATGTCAAAGTTTTATTATCACGTCATTGTTTGTTCGATGGAAGAAAAACTTTTATGTTCTTTGTGTACGCTCTTTTATTTTCCTTCGTTTTTTAAACGCAATCTATTTTTGTTCTTACTACCGTGGATAAAGTTTATTGATTATTATTAATTACAAAAAAAGGTTGTTCCGCACCTTTTCGACGTTGTCTATTCGTCGAAAATTCGCGTGAAATTCTTTTAAATTCATAAGCAATCATTTATGGTTTTTGCAAAAAAAAAAAAAAAAAGAAAGAGAAAAAAAATTTAATTTGCAATTTCTAACGATTGTATTAATGAAATGTAATTTTATTACTGGTACAATGAAAGTCGATACTCTGCGGTTGTCTTCGACAATACAACTAAGTATTCCTCTTCCGCTTCGTTGCAACTTAGCAACGGCTATAACCTGAAAGGCGATTTCAAACGCAAATTTGCGAACGATACACCTGACGATGCAGCCAAGAGAAGAAGCTTTCTCGCTTTCGAATCCCGTGTGAATTTCGATCTCTCCCACCAACAATTGTGGTCCCGAAAGTTAGCGCCGTCGATTCGATCGGCTGTCTCTACTTCAACTATGTAATTTGCTATTCGTAGATATCCCGTGCAGAATGTTTCCTTCTACCTTGAGGCTCTTTAATGATTAATCTTATTCTCAAAGGACTGACCAGAATTTGTCTGTTAAAGTGAACTCGAAATCAATTTGTTCTTGGATCAATTTTCAAAATTTAACGCTTATTAACTTTGCGCTCAATGTTCAATATTTTAATTTCACGCGTTACAATTTCCCGATTAAAAAATCTATTAAATCTTATACAGGAATCCGAACTTTGTCCATTCAATAGGAATTTAGTCTTTTCGTAAATAGCAAATTTATCTGTTTAATCGTTCAAAGAATAATTGGGGTGTGCAAATTTTCCCCCAATAACATGGACATTAAAATTACATTTGTTTACATTCGACAACGGCATTCAAATGAAGTTATTCCTTCCAGAGTTAATAAGATTTCACAGCTTTTTTTTTTTTTTAACTAGGGGTAATTTCACAATTTTTCGCAGAATTCGATCGCTCGAAAATTTACAATTGTTCAAATGGTAATGTTTTAATCATCTTTATCTTAATAAAGGGATAAAGATTTGAATAATTATATCGACTCGTTTTTAGAGAGTAAAATTGTGTTAGCAGTTCAACTACCCCCAAACAGATGGCGACAAAATGTTCGTATCGAGCCGACGAGGGTTTCAATTCCGGAGGGTTGTTCGGAGTTCGACATTCGGTATAGAACTTGACTGTGCGCTCCTACCATCTGGTGTAACATCGGGTGAACTAAAAGCTTTTCATCCTCCTCTGAAACTAGTCCGTTCCTCGTCTAAAGTCCCCCTCTACGAGCTGCTGCCCTTTCTCCAACCTGAATGATCCCTCTCTTTCGAAATTCACACTTATATCCCCACTACATTTGGGGCTTTATCGTACTCTATCGCGAGGGAATCGAGTGCGATGGTACGTCGTTGCCTCGCGCCCGCACTATGCCCGTCAGATATTCACAATAGGGAAACGCTATAGAGGACCATAAAATCTCTCATAGCATATTTCGTATTAAAATATTAAAATATTCATTCACCGCGTAAAAGCTGGTCGAATTACAACGGTTAGCTTCCCATTCACGTGCGACGTTCTTTTTTTTATAGACGTTCAGTTGCCGTGACCTACGTCACGTTTTAAGTACTGGTTTTACGAACCCTGGCATATCCGGGAAAACGGCATATAATCACTTAATAACATTTCCACGAGCAAAATAAAATTTGTACATATCTTTTTTCTTTTTTTTTTTTTTTGCACGGTGGAAACAGAATTACTTGGCTCCTGTAACTTGTTCTTTAATGGGGTAGTTGATGTTATATTTTTCTGCAGACCATTAATAATTTTTTTTTTTTTACCGTAAAAAAGGCGGTTTTGTCTGGAAACGCAGACGTTCGTTTGAGATGAGTTCGCGCGTTTTACGCAATTCATTGAAATTCATCAGGATCCAAAAGGTTACGACGGTGAAAGCGCGATAAATCGAGAACAAGTCGTTTCTGTTATTTTCGGTGCCATTAAATTGACACTGAATCGTATGCGTTGCACGCGAACAAAGTGCTGATTGCTAATTGACGACTAATATGACTTATTAAGTAAAAAGCAAGGCATTCAAGATCTAACGACCAGTTTCTATATAGGAGCATGCTAATCTTATTCTAAAGCTTGTTTTTCTACATCGAATCACACTTCGAAACACCTTTTGAAATTATAATCACTGTACGTGTAAGAAATCCTTATCGATTAATTCATCGAAACATTTCTGCGCAAAGATTTCAGTTTTCGACAAAATTTTATGAGGTTTGGGACAAGATATCGTTTTTGATAAAAAGCCATAGATGTGGTTAATTTTTTTGAATGTTAATTTTTTTAGTTTCTAATGACTCACTTTATATATCTTTTAACTATTTTCATTTTTGAAATTTCTCGACGAATTAATCGATGAGAACTTCATACACATATCACTGTTACCACAAATTATGGTAATTCCTTGAGTTTAACAGGTCCTGTTGGCCGCTGTCAAGCCAGTTATAACGTTTTGAAAGAGAATCATAAAAAAAAGAAAAAAAAAAAAAAAAGTAATTTGTAACATGAATCATCACAATAGATCGTTTAATCTTTAATAATATCTCGATTATTAGCCACTTGAAAAAGTTTACATAATAAGTAATTCCATTTGGATTTAATGGATACAAATCGTTTTCTTATTTATGTAGACCTTTTGGATCGAGGGATTTTTCGTAGCGATTCCTTCGAGGAACGTAAAGGATTTTTGGAAAAACTGTTACTGCCTTGTTCCTAAGTAATAATGTTTTTCACAAATGTTTTCGCACCCCAAGACTCACTGTAAAGAGAGGACACAAGGTGCAACGGCAGTACCAGTCCGAGCGGGGGCTGTCCCCCCAAGGGTGAAAGGCAAAAAGGGCGTTTAAATTATGCAAGCAAACGTTCAGGTAGTAAAGTGTTTCGTTCAAGCTGTCGCTGACGACTCGTTCGCTGTGCTGCTTCGAGTCGACTTGAAGAAAATAACACATAAAAGTTGTGTTTTATACATTGTGATGTACGCAAATACAGAAACAATCGTGTACTTTTAAACGAACATTTAAAATTATTGTCTTTTTATCGTCCTCCTAAAATCCCGAATCATTAAATTTTCCCTTTACGTTCTGTTTACTGTAAAATTTTCAACATTTTCCATAGTATCGTTGAAAGAAAAATGGTTAATTTAATTAACAATAAGAACAGACATTTTATTAGAATATATATATATGCATTTATATGTATATATATATATATATATAAAGAGAGAGAAAGAGAGACATAATACATAAGTAATGGCCCTTGAGGAATGGTTGGCACGAACTGTATAATGTTTCTACCTGTAGCTCTCATTTGAATGTATTAAAGCTCGTGCTAATAAAACGGAACTTTTTCAATTCGCCTGTTTTAATCGACAGCAATTTCTTAGTAATTAATCACGCGGAATGAGTACCTGTTGCACCTACTGAAAACGTACTGAAAAGTCATATTAAAAGCGTCTACGTTTACTGGATGTAAACTTTTGTGAGTCCCATGCTTGAGAAAGTTGCCAAGTGTATACGCATGGTGTTCAATTGACTAAATGAGCACCGCAACTACAACAACTGTTTAAGCAAACCAAAGCATCAAAACTCCTCGCAACAGATGTCACGGTGTTTTTATAATTCCACCTCTTTTTTTTGCATTGTCTTTTTTATTTCTTTACTTTTAATTCAAATTTTGTAAATGACTTCTATACATCCAGTTGCTGGGTAGAATGACCGATAGGTATCATGCACCTGTTGCATGAGAAAATAGATATGCGAAATAAGATTAACGCTGAGAAATTACGCTGAAAGTTGCACGCGGATGATTCGCCAGCATTAGTGTCCGTTGGTAATGGTTATTTTATGCGAATTCAGTGCATACTGCTGAAATCAATATCCACCGTGTGAGACTAAATCTGATCACGGTTAAAAATGATTAGCCGACCGTTTGGCCATTGTCGCCAAATTTTATGTTGTTGCCATAAATCGCGTCGAGTAATTAATACCTGTTGCATCGCATTAACATCTGTCAAGACGCAAAGATTCAGAAGGCAGAATAAACTGATTCCATCCTAAACAAAAAAAAAAAAAAAAACTTTACAATATTTATAGTATTCATAAACCAGGTGAAAAGTTCTTAAATTAAAAGATTGATTTCTTTGCGTTCCCCAAGGTCATAAAACAGGATGAATTTAAACTGAGGTAGAGCAACGTACAGAGTCATGAGATTTCGAACACAGAGAGACAGAACGGAACCAAATGAAGCTGTATTCAGAGATGGATCGAAATTTGTTTGTATCAACAAAATTTCTTGTTCGTGAATTTGGAAACATTTCTCTGTTCTGTAATTCTGTTGCATCTGGTAACCATATTTTTCATGAGTTTAATATTTGCCGTAAAATTCGATGTTCTTTACTACGTTTGCGGTTGATTTGGTCGTTACAGGTTAAAAAATGAATGAAAAAAAACAAAGAAAGAAAAAAGAAAAAAGAAAAAGAAAAAAAAAATCGCAGATAAAAGTCGCGGTCTCCTGTACGTCACGGGTGCAGATCGCGGCACATTTCCCGGTTAGCGCAGCGATTGCTAGCTCTTGCTCGTTTGTTGCTAGATAACTCTTGAGTAAGAGCAAGCGAGGGGTAAAATGGACTGGGGTAGCGAGAGAGCGCGGTGGTGGGGGCGGAGTCGATGCTGGAACGTCCCCTTAGTGACATTGCAATCGACGGCCACCTTGCCTTGGCGTCCAATAGCGGGCTCGTTGTCAGGAGCTAGTGGGGAACACCGGATCGTATCGCGCATGACGAACCTTATACCACCACAAGTTCGAAACGTCGGGCGAGCTGCGAGGCGAGGCAGTCAGTTGCTCTCAGCTAAGACATGCATAACACATGAGAGCTATCCGATCTTTCTCTTCGTCTCTTTCTCTGTCTCACGTTTTCTTTCCCCCCGGTGTTGTAACTCTTTCTCTGTCTCCGTTCGGGATCTGGTCGTTTCTGGCGTGTATCGTGAAACACGACGACGAGTGAAAAATAGAAGCCGGCCGAGGCTCCACAACTACCGGCACAGTGCTCACGGAGATACGGTGGATGAGTGTTCTACGTCGTCTTCGTGGTCGTCGCAACTCTTGCAACAATCCTGTGACGAAAACGAGAGTCGCGATCATTCGGTGACGATGTCGTCGGAATAGTGCGCGAAAGGCAATCAGCTTAAAACGTCCAGGATACGGTACACGTCGTCGCGAATCTCTTGTTGCAAACATGACTGTCGACGATGGGCAAGGTGCCACTTCCAAGAGACGTCGTTCCATCGTTACCAATCAGCTGAGAAATAGTGTTGTTTCCTAATTGATAACTAAAGTGTATATAGAGATAAACCGGAAGACAATCAATCATAAATGACATTGTACTTTGGTAGTAGCAGTGTCCGAGCGAAGAACGGTCGTGAGCCAACGCCAAAGTGTACCCCTGGTGCATTGGATTCGTTGTACCGTCCTTTGTAACGTATGCTCGTAAAACATCAGATCTTTAAATCTGGATGAATCGATCGACTGGCATCGGTGGCAATCGCGTTAACGTAAAAAGTCATCGTCCAGGACAATTGTCAAAAGTGGCGAGTGAGTGCCCCTACGGCACCGCTCGACACACCAGCCTCCTCGGAGGCTTTCGGGGGTAACTGCGAGGGAGTAGATGGCTGCTACCACGTACATGCCGGTTAGTAGTGCAGTGTCAGCCGACCTGGATGGTGGTTCGGGTTCCGCGATCGGGATGAACATCGTGGGTGGCTACTCATCGGGCTCGCCCCGCAGCGCGGCCGACGCGAGTGAGATGAAATACATGCCCGCGCCCCAACATCACCACCATCATCATCACCATCACCAGGTATCCTCGTCGCCGTCGCCAAATGGCTTGTCGCACCCCGCGGCGAGCTTACCCTCCGGCAATCCTTGGGTCGCTCTCAATCCCGGCAGCGACCCATGGGCCGCGTCGATGGGCATGCACCACACAACCCATCATCCCCATCATCATCCTCACCAAGGGAACACCAGCCTGGACGTGAAGCCGCTGACGGCGGCGGCCGCGGCCGCCACCACGGACCAGGGCATGCACCACCGGGGACCGCACCAGTCCCCGGGCATGGCCTCGCCACATTCCTGGCACGCGCCGGTCGTGCCCTCGGCTCACTACAACCCCAGCGGTGGCGCGGCCTCGCCCACGACACTACAGCAATACCACGCAGCGATGAACGGAATGCTACACCCCCATCAACACCAGCATCCGCACCAGCTCCACAACCACCAGGCGGGCCTACCGCATCACCTACGAGACGCTCACAACCACAGTCCGCCCGCGGGACATCCCCTGCACCCGGGCCACCCGCTCGACAGGGATCACAGCGCGGGCGAAGAGGACACACCGACCTCCGACGATCTCGAGGCGTTCGCGAAACAATTCAAGCAGCGTCGCATAAAGCTCGGCTTCACACAGGCGGACGTCGGCCTGGCGCTAGGTACCCTTTACGGCAACGTCTTTTCCCAGACGACGATATGCAGGTTCGAGGCGTTGCAGCTTAGTTTTAAAAATATGTGTAAATTGAAGCCCCTGTTGCAAAAGTGGTTGGAGGAGGCGGACTCATCGACGGGCTCGCCGACGAACATCGACAAGATCGCGGCGCAAGGACGAAAGCGAAAAAAGCGGACGTCGATCGAGGTATCGGTTAAAGGTGCTTTGGAACAACACTTCCATAAGCAACCGAAACCATCGGCCCAAGAGATCACGAACCTGGCGGACAGCCTTCAGTTGGAAAAAGAGGTCGTGAGGGTTTGGTTTTGCAATCGAAGGCAAAAGGAAAAGAGGATGACTCCGCCGAACACGTTAGGCGATGGAATGATGGAGGGCATACCGTCCGGTCATCAGGGTCAGGCGGGACTTCACCAGAGCTACCATCCCCAGGACCATTTGCACGGTTCGCCGATGGGAGGCCACAGTCATAGTCCGCCGATGTTGAGCCCTCAGGGTCTCACGGCGCACTCTTTGGCGGCTCACTAGCGTTCGCCTGGGCCTCCCCCGTTGGGCCTCGTAACATCCCAAGCGAATTCCGCAGGGCCTACACCTGAAGCCGTGCTGTCGCCCTTCTATCACCACTATCTTCAAGCTCGCAGCAACAGCTACTCGTCCTCGTAGCTGTATTTCCAGGAGGAATCATTCTTCCAAAGCGGAGCGAGCGCAAAGGTGGACTTTTGGGGCTGATGATCAATGTCTTGGGATCACTGACGAGGCCAAGCCGATACGCCGGGGAGGCTTGCTCGTATCTAGAA
>JABFQA010000473.1:0-19779 GCA_022817065.1 Probaryconus sp. ZL-2020 | reverse complement strand
GACACGTTAATTATAAATATATTTTTTTTTCTCTTTACTTTTATTCTCAATCTTAAATTTGCAAATTTAAAATTATCCAAAATTTGGAAAACAGAAAATGATAAACATTTTTCTCAGTGTAAAGTATTTATTAAAATTTCGCATGCTAAAATTATAATGAATTTTACCCGGAATTGATAAAACAGAAATGCGAATTTGGTTACAAATGTTTCCATTAAAGCTTATTGAAGTCAATTAAAACTTCAACGTTCCACCGGAATTATCGTTGTAACATTTGTACAAAATTCCTTGCGTTTGAATAAATATTTTCATACGTCAAAAGTATGGAAAAATGATATCGAAATGTAATATAGAATATAATTTCCACATTTAAAATTAAACCTGCATATGAATACGTTTTCATGGATAATGAAGTATCATGAATAATTTAAACTGCATACATATAAAATGTCAAAGGGAAATATTTCTTTCACAAGTATTGATAAATTTTGCAAAGGAAAGAAAAAATTATACGAAAAAAAACCTTTGTCAAACATATTTAAACATATTGAATATTTATACTAGTTATTTCTGTGACAATCATTTCGATGGCAGCACCTGAACTATTGTTTAATATTTCATTCTGTTAGACTGATAGAGTGTCAATTTCAATTAAATTAAAATTATGTTATTTGTCCTTATTTTTTTACAAAAGGTGTCAGGATTTATTTTTAAATGTTGTTAATTAATTTTACACGACAACGCAAATAAAAAATTGATTAAAAGATATTCTTAATGAATACTTAATTATTACTTTTATATACACCTCGAAGAAAATAACTGCAAATGTAATTAGCGAATAATAAATAACTGAATTGAACGACTATGAAATGAAATAAAACTACCCTCAGTGGAGGTTTGTTAAAATAAATTAGCAAGTTTCATTATACGTAATAAATATTATTCCTTGCCTCACGTTTTCGATTTCCTTGATAATTTGTAGTTTCGTTAAATAATCATCAATACATAGAAAATTAATTAACTGTGCTCCTCATTCTACAAATTAAATTCCACCAACATAATGAAATTGCAAGTTGAAGGACTTCCCTCGTTGGCCTAAAAGCAGGATAAATATACATACCCAGGTTACTTATTAAATACAGCTTGTGAACAGCTATTAATAATGATGACGCAAGCAATTTTAATATCATTACGATAAATGAAAATAATATTCAAGAAAAAATATTTCGGATTCTTATATATCCTCTTGAGTTGAAATTAAGTTTCAAACTATTTTATTATCGACAGACAAAAAAAAAAAAGGAAAATTTCTCTGAATGTTTCCTTTCATTTTAACTTGTCTTTGAATTATATCATTGTTATCAGTTTTTTCACAATCCAAAATGAGTATTTTTAAAAGTTACCGAAATCGTGTCAATGTAATTTTCTCGAGTTCGACAAAACCGATATGAATCTGATATGAATATCATCTTAATTTAATTCTTTTTTTTTTGTGATTCAATTATATCCTGCAGGATAATCTGAATGGATAATTTTTGCTTTGATCTGAACGTATCAACTGCTTTTATACAGGTTCGCTTTAACGAGTTATTTTAAAGACCACGACCATCTGAAATAACTGTTAACCAAAGTTCGAAATAACATCTCATATCAAAAACAGTAAATTCAAACTAGGTAAAATGCCAAAGTCGATAACGTTAATGCTAACGATAATCGTTGCTACGTTAGGATCGGATTCCCACAATTGTTTATATCGCTTTTCAAAGGAACCACTCGAAAACGCGAACATTGTTCTATCCAGAAACCTTACGCCGTAATGGTAATATTGACGCACGTTATACCTAAAGAGCATCGGTCGTGTGTTTGTAAAATTTTCCCGTGGAGTTTTGATTTGAAACAAATGACGGAAGTATTCGAAACGAACAGATGGGTGGGATATTGTGCCAGATTCGTGGCTAATGGAAAGTTGTGCTCGGGAAAACAGACAATGAGACCGAGAAACAAGTGCCGACAGAATGCGACAACCCAGGCCACTTGTCACAGACGAGCGCTAATTTATCAAAACATCGTTAAAAGCATCGACGAGCTGCTCGATCACTCGAAGAAATTGCCCCGGCGTTATGGATTTTTACCATCGCTCAAAGTCGTCAACGAGGCTCATTATTCTTCGGCCGTGTTTCCTTCTTCTTTTACTTCTTGTTTTCCATCCTTAATGTCCCGCTATAAAAACTAGCGCGCGAAACCTACTTCATAAATCCTGAAAAGCGTTCCTTATCTAACCGGTCGGGAATTGATACGTTTCTGAATGATTTGTGTTTACGTTGGAGAACAATTTTTTAATGATGGGAATCGCGGTTGTATTTTACGATGGAATTGAAAAGGGTTATTGTTTACGCAAATTTACTTTTTAGATTATTTTTGATTTGGTAAATTCGTTATCAGGAAAAGGCCATTTTAAGATTATGTGATTTTCATTTGAAAAAGTGGAGAGCAGGAGATGAAGGAAACGTGTTTAGGGCGGGATTGCAAGAGGACTAAAAGGTAAAGGACAGTGCCGAATCAGACCTGAGACAGCGTTCCACAATTATTGAGCCATGCGTCGAATTCAGTTCGTATTAATGCAATTGTACTCGAACGACAGTGTAGCCAAGTACAACGTCGAACGGGAGAAACTCGTTGGATCAGAAAGTTACTATACCGTCGCGTAACAGCTCAGCTGCGTGCCGGAAATTACGACTAACCAAGCACCAAATTGCTCCGTAAACCTTCATTAATATTACATGCATTATCGCTCATTAGCATTTAATTCCTTTTCTCGTATAATATATATTTTTCCTGTCACGTGATTACTGAATTAATCTAAAAATTTGTTTATCTCAATTTACCCTTCACGCAATTTCATTCGGCAGAATCGACAGTTTATTCTCAATCAAATTCTAAATATTTTATCCAGAGAGAGAAAGAATATCGATACGGTTATATCGATCGTTAAAAATAGAATGTTGGAAACACGTTGCTTTACATTATCGATCAATTGTGAAACGTTCGAAGTTTTGCATAATCTTTCATAGCTTTATCTTATAAATTTTAAATGCGATTTTCAGTCGGTAGGAAATATAAATTGTGCGCAATAATAATTGTAATAACACGAAAGTGGAAAATGAAAAGCTGTCGTTTGTTATTTATGATAAATGAAGCTACGGATAAAAATTATGGATAATGATTATAATTCTCGGACAGATTTGATAGGTTTTTCTGTCATTAGTATTAATTAATTCAAAACTAGCACGGCGATATTTCAGTGTTAATTTGGCGAAAGTACCGAAATACATTCTAAAATCGATCTTTCCTTTTCAATCATTAATATTGTCAAGCAGCTTAAAGTTTCATATTGCTTGGGTGCAAGATGAACTCGCAGTTTTCATATATGGCTGAATGTATTGCGAATTATTTATGAAAATTACGTTACCACTGAAACTTTTCACATGCTCAATAACAATTTTTTTTTTTCAAGTTTTTTTATCATTTGAAAGTTGCGTATAATCTTTTTTGTTAGTAAAAAATTATTTATTCCAGATTTATGAAGTCAAAAAAAAAAAAATAAAATAAAAATAACATTTACAAAAATATGTGGAGAAAAATTAAAAGTTTTCTAAGAAAATATGTTTTTTAGCAAATGCATTTATATTGGAAAAATGTGATATTTTAAAGTAAACTGCATTGCCAAAACTAGGTTGAAAGTTGATCTATATCGGATAGAGATAAAAGATCAGATTTCAACGAATAATTAAAGCAATATTTTATTATTTTAATTTTGATCAATCTAAGATAATGAATAGCCATATCGCGATCAGTAGATATAAACATTAATTATTCATTTATTACTGACAATAATGTGTATCATAACGTTAATTGTGTTTAACTCAAGCGAATGGATGCTCGCATCCAGCTATTTATATCAAGTTATGCCAGCCTCCATCGATAATGCAATGTTCATTAGTATATTGCTGCGAACAAAAATATTGGTAACATTGTATTATTGTTCGTGAGGATAACGTAAAATTGTTGACAAACCCTGTTTATTCTGCATCATAAATATTATAATACAATTCATTCATTTGCAATTGCTTATTTCACTTTTATCCTCAGCAAAAATTCCGACAGCAAATAAGTTTTTATAATTAAACTACCAGATCTAATATTAATTTCGTTTTGTGCTCATGTTTATTAATAAGCTCAATAGCCGTTTATTAGATATTTTCAAATTTTCAAATTTTCATTCGTTCCTATTGACATTTATGAATTTCAAATTTAATTCGAATACGAGTATGTTATAAATAATTTACTTGTTTAATGGATTTCTGCTGAATACACGAGGATATATTAACTTACAGAATTACATTAATTGCAATATTATTAATAATATGAAAATGGGGTTAAAATTGAATTTTACAATTTTGTATGTATTCCCACATATTGATTCATACTACTGTCGTAATTGTAACTTTTTGTTTTGTTATTAATTTTTTTGTTATTTCCAGATATCAATATCAGAACGTTCCAAACACAATTATATTCCTTTCTGACGACTTTTGAAGTTCACAATGCCGGCTCAAACCTTGACTTATACTACTTATTATGATTCCAGACGCTCGGTAAGTTATTTTAAACACTCTAAACGAAATATCCATGATTTTTGCAATGCATCGTGCTTTTTTTTCTTTCTTTGCGAATTCGAATTCTTGTATCGATGAAAACAAGGATTCCCCGTTGAAAAATATACAGTTCACGGTATCACAGTAAAAGCAGTATCGTTTTGAGTCCCCTCGAAAAAAGCGTAAGCGAATGCGAATTGTCGCATAACACGGAAGCACAATAACATCCGAACCGTGGACGACCTTAGGCGATAAAAGCGAAGGAACGTCTAGTTTATCTATGATGCGCCAATCATCACTGAACGTCGAAGCTGCATCGTCACGAACGGTGTCACGAACTGCTGGACAATGTGTCTCATGCGGATTATACCACCTTCGGAGACCGCTCGCCCCTTTCCCCTGTCTCCCCCGAGCAAGGCAAAACCTGCTGTTTTGCGACAATGCCTGTAGTTATATTCCTGGGTGGTCCGTATCAGCAGCCTGTTCCAATTTACCGGGCCAATTCCAGCCCCTATTTAGCACCTCGCGACGCCCTCAAATCATCTCAGCGTGCATCTGAGTATTTTGTCATTTCTGATCCCCCGCGTACATATATGTCTGTTGCAAATCGTCACGAGACATTTTCTCGTGTCGTTCTTCTTCTCTTTACGACGAACGAAGAGCTTAAATTTCTACCTTGATAAGAGATCGTAGGTAAGCGTTTTGCCACGTTCGTTCCGAGAAACTGCGCGTGCATCGTTGTCAGGAGATTAAGCAAATTACTGCATTTCTTGCGTCGATGTGTCGAGGAAAAAATGAAAAGAAAAAAAAAAAAAACGTTTCCGAAGAATTTTTTGCCTCGATGCTTTTGGGTCCTTTCAATTGAGTAATGATTTGTTCTTGATCCAGATAAGGGATTATTTATGGCGCTCAGTTTTTCAACACCTGACTTTTTCGCGATTTATTTATGATGAAAAATGTGCTAATAATGTTTGTTGATGTTTATTTTGAGATTAGTTTTTAAGAAGGTCTTGTGATATTGGAAGGATTATTGGATCGCAACAAATTATGAAATATGATCCAATTGTACATTGTGACTGTCCGCAGGATCGTTTTATATCAGATATTTTTCATATCACGATTATTAATGTTTAATTAATTGCGATGAAAATGCAAGTTTGTGTATTTTTCAGCTCGAAATAAATGTCTTATTCGTAATTTGAATATTTTTGGCTGTCCAAAAATGTGCAGTGGAAATCTAAATGATCGCTTGTTATCTTCTTTTTCCTATTACGATCTGGAGTGGATAGAAACGTGACGGATTTGTCGCGGATAACCGACTTTCATTGCAAAATTAAATGTCGCTTTCATATGTAATATTTAACACATTCTATCTCATTAAATCATAAGCTTTTCACGGAAAAATAACATCGCTTTTTTAACTGAAGCATTTATAGTGCAAATGTCATAATTTTTCAAGTTGCAAACTTGACGATATCAAACAACCCTCGTGATTTACAATACTGTCAAGTTTAATTTTTAAAATACAAAACGTATTTTGACAAAATTAGTATTAACAAATTTTTTATTTTCCTTCCAACGTATTCCGCAAAAGGAATCTCACAGAAATCGAAATTTCTTTCCAAAATAAAAATGAAAAAAATGTTATCAAAGTTAGTGTGTCATTAAAAATGTACAAGTACATCATTGAAAATGTCGACTTCTGTTTTTTGATCCTCAATTCGTTTCGGATTCCAAACGGATCTGAGTAATGGAATTGACAGAGATAATATTATCCTGTGAAGTGGACACTTGGAGAGCCGGATTTACATTTGGTAAATAGGAATGGTATGACAGACCATGGACTAATTCACGATTGAAAATCAAACACAAGAAACTGTTAATCAGAAGTATATATTTGACCACAGGAGTCACGGATGAATTGCGTATGCGTCTTTGTAAAATATTCTGTTGGATATTTTGCGTTACCAAAACCATTGGTTATCAGCTTTATAACTGAAACGTGTGAATCTTAATTGGAAGATCGCATAACATAACAGAAGTTAAATGTTTAATAAACATTCTTAAATGAATATGCCTTGAACGAACGTGATTTAATTAACCAAACCGAAAGCGATAATGCGTTTCAAGTTGACTTGAAATTGAACTGACGCGCGATTTGAAAATGATATCGAAATGAGAAAAATATATAGCCTTTTGCAGTGAGTAAGAAACGGGCGGTCACGTTTTGCTTGCCTAATACGAAATTGCAAATCTTATTTTAATATTGTTATCAAGCGGCTGCATGGAAATGCAAGTTCGCCCTCTCGTCACGTATTGCTGAGTAAAATGTTTGAAAATCGAGTCTGTCGAAGTTTACGAAGTACTTGTTTCCAAATTATTTTATGGAATCGATAATTATATATTTTTTTGAAATGCGATTTATATTCATTTCCGTATAGTGGTCAGGTGATATTAATTTTATCACTTCAAATTTATCGATAAAAAAAAATTATATATTGTTATTTTATATAAATCTGTAAACTTGTAGTGCAATCCACTTAGAGCTTTAATCGCGACATAACGAAATGCATCTGTTCCTTAACTTTCAGATCGTATCTGGAGTCGTGTTGTTTGAGTAAAGATACGAAAACTATATAAACATATTGACATGAAGATGCTTTCGTCTCTGTCTTGTCTGTGAAATCTTGAATGCGAATCACAAGGGAACCTCTCCCTTTATCTCTATCTCTTCCTCTCTTTCTCTCTCCTTTTATGACATTGTTGATTTCCTCGCTTCTGACGTCACGATTCCAGACGATCGTTTCAAGATCTCTGAGCTTCTCTTTCGAAAAGTATTTTTCAAATTATATTTTCGACGGTACAATCGTGCCAACTCTGCATACCTGTCCATACAGCATCATGATAATTATTTTCTATTGTTCATAATTGTTCCTTCTGTTGTTAAAGGAGCCTTGTTTCCAGTCGAGCTTTGCTCTATTCATGCCCTCTTCCTTTTTTTGGCTGCATTTTTTAATTTCATTTGGCCATCAGACAGCGTTGCTTTGTTCGTCAAGTCTTTTTGTTCTTCGTCGTGCTCTTTTAATGAAATAAACTGTTATTTTCTATCCGCAATTTTGACATTTGTTCGAAAATGCAATTATTTCACAATCAGCAATAGATATAATAATTTAATAATTGTAAAAAATGTATAATTTCTTACAATTTAAAAGATAAAGTCTGCAAAATAATTCCAAGTATATTAACAACGGAAGGTACACACTTTAGGAAACATAAATTTGGTCTTGAAGTTGAACTTCAAGAACAGTTACCCGTTAAACAAGTAAAAATACATGATTTTAATATTTTATACAATCGAAAGCAAAATTCGCTTGAATAATTTCCAATCCGACTGTCGCATGTTCCGTACGAAATCAACGACCTTTTACTTTTTGTTCCAACTTTGGTAACACAAAAAGTTGGTAGAATTTAGGTCGACGAGCAAGAAGTATGAACGAATACCACAACTTTTTTTTTTCGCGTCCAAAAATTCCTTGACGCTTAACGCTTTACGCATTGTTATACTTTGCAGTTGTTGCAAAATTGTCTGCACGGGACAGTGGCGTGAAATTGAAAATCGCTTCGAAGGTCACTCGTTCGATCGCGCTGAATATGCAAATGCTTTGCGCGTTGTTCGCTGGAAGAAAAGAATTTCAATAAAACTGTATGTAAATTCAATGAAAAAAAAAAATATTACATTTAATCGTCCATTTGCCAATTAGATTTATTGCAAAAATATAACGCTCCTTTTCGTGTAAAAAGTCATTTAAATGCTAACCAAAGTCTCCATCCCTTTTGGATTCTCATAAAATCTGGCTCGTTCGATTATCGAACAAATTTCAAAGCACTGAATCAAATGAAACTTGTAGAAAACTAACATTGCAAAAGTTCTTTTAACGATCAAAAAAAAAAAAAAGAAAAAGAAAAAAAAAATTAGACAATGTTCATTGCAAAAGATTTTTTACAATATATCATTCAAGAGTCAACGGGACTATGAGATTTACAACAAAAAAATTCGGACTTTCTTTCAAGCGCAAAAAGTCATTTAAATGCAAACTAAAGTCCATCCCTTTTGGACTTTCGCAAAATCACGTCTGCGTCGATTATCGAACAAATCTCTAAACAGGAATCGAACGTTCATTAGCATTGTTTCATCGAGCGTCACGCAAAAAAAGAATAATCCGAACGAAGAATGTTCCTGTAAAGCAAAGCCATGAACTAATAATCGTAAAAAAAACGGTTTTCCCTTGAATTCAGCGAGCTCAGTATTGTTGTGCGGCATAATTAGCGCACGTATTGAATGTAAAATGAAAATGACAGGGCGAGGGTAAAATTTTCGTCCTCGTGTATCTTCCGAAGAAAGGAGAGGGCTATTGAATAAAACATTCGAGATTAAAATACTGGAACATAATTCAGGAGCGGGCACTGCGTCTTTTCTACAAACAAAAATGTCTTCGGGCTCCGCTGAAATAGTCGCTCGGCCAACCAGTCTCGGATTATTCTACTTGGAAAGGGTAATGCTCGTCCGTCCATTCTTGGCTTATTCCACTTGCGCAGCTAATGCCTGCTCGTCCAGCCTCTACTTGCGGTTACCTCACAATACGTTAGACACGAGAAAATCTTTCCTTCACTATAATGATTATAAATCCTTCTCGCCGACTAATGCAATCGCTGATGGCAGATTGTTCCTCGTGCCTTTCTTTTGTTTTCCAGTCTTCCACGAATTTTTAATCTCACCGCGCTCAACATTTTATAACCCCGTGCTCTTCAAAAATGATCCTTTGAAAAAAAAAAAATCCAGCCTTAATTTCGATTACACGATTTTCCTACTTAAATTAGATACCTAATTATGACGAATCATGAATTATTAATTACCGATATTTTAGAACGGCTTATTGATAATATGTGGAGTAAACCGTTACGTTGGCCATTTAGCCCCACCGTTCCGCGTGTGGCAATCTTGGAATTTGATAGATCTACTGAATTACATTAGCAATTATATTTACAATAATAATTAATGTTCGTACGATCTGTGATATGTGACGTGAAATGAATTATTTACGAATAAATCAATATTGGAAACGAATAAACGCGGCATATCGAGTTAAATAATAATTTGTAAATTAATGTTTAAAGTGGATATCATACGGATTCAAAACTGAATAATCGTGAAATTATTAAAGAGGAATTTCAGATTATTAATCAGCAAACGTGGAATCGTTAAGTAATGCAACGCTTTTGGGGCGTCGTTTTAAAGTATCCTTAATTGGCTTTGTCTCAATTATTTGTGACCGTAGTCATAATGTAACGCGTGCTGCGACATTCTTCGTGCATATAGCGATTTTCCAATGAGCCTCGGCTTTTTTAGCCACGATAGTACAATGTTAATAGCACCCCCGGAGGGGGTCTCAGGACGAGGTGTTACAAAAACACTTCATTTTTATTCAACGAGTCCGGCAACAGTGAGTTAACTATTTCCTTCAATTTTTTACAGCGCCCTATGCGCTCGCTCCGTCTTTCTCTATCGCTCGTGCGTAAAAAGACGAATCAGGACAAAACAGATTAAAGTGGTGTGGTGTGTCATGATGCGGGTAAAAACGAGTCGATTTATGTGTTCTGAGCGAGCATTTATACCGTTGCGATACGACATTTACGGAAGTACAACGAAAAACTTGCAAGAGAAGACCTCGTGGTGACCTGTTTAATGGTCGATTTGCAGGAGAACATCGTATCCCACTTTTTTTTTTCTCTCTCGACTTTTTGACAGGTGGAAAGACCATGCGTTCGATGTTACTTCATATGGAATTTCGCAAGATTCAATTTTATTGTTGTCTTTTATTTCAACCAACAGGACAAATTGGGAGGAAATGGATTTCGAGCTTTATTTTTGTTAAGCATTTTTTGTCTTGTTTTTTTTTTTAACAATGGGAAATGGAGTTTCATTACGCACACACGGCAGTGTACGCAGACAATTGTTTTATGCAATTATCGAAGTAAATTATTATTTTATATGATAAATAAATTGGTCCTTTCATTTGTGTTATGTTTTTCAGATAAAAGCTCCGACTCTTTCGTAAATTCATTTTAATCAGAAACGTATTCCTTTGTTTAGTAGCAATCCTTTCATTGAACAGCAACTATTTTTATTACAAGAGAAATTCCTCCCTTTTATTTCTTTTCTTGTGTTTCAAGCTTTTTTTGACTACTGGCAAATGCTATCTTATTACGCATCTCCTCACGCCCGTCCATGTGACCACATTCGGCCGATAACTTCATGCTCTTATTGCGGATGATTTTTATTCTATGAGCGCAATATAATTTTTTATGCACTTCTACAAACGTTGAAGCAAATACGTTCTGATAAAAGTCACTGAAATAAGAAATTTGTATTCCAAGCTCTTCCGTGAATTCTGGCACAAAATCGATCTAAAATTAATGATTACGTCTGATTTAAATTACATAAGCTTTGTTCCAAGAACAAAACAATGAGATTAACTTGGTTACCGCGTGTCACGGTAATTTCTTAAGTTGATAATGAAATTTTCGACGTTAGACGTAGATTTATTGACACGATATTCGTTATTTCCATAAGCAGTAGGTTTATAAGCGAGCTTTTCGTGGGATAGAGGAGTAGCACATATTTGCCGGTTCGTTATCTCTCGCATGTGCTCAAGTACTCGGGCGCCAGTGTGTTACTACGTTCTCCAGTCATCCTTCCTTACTTTCTGCCGGCCCCTTTCTTCCTTCCTTCCTTCCTTCCTATTTCCTTCCGTCTATTGTAATTGTACGTTCTCCGGTAAGACCGAAAAAGCTTTTTCACTTGTCTGCGAGGAACAAGCGCGTCCGATTTACCAGGTATACGTGATAATCGATTAGCGAAGTAAACCGTCTGCGGATGAATAGTCAAATTGTCTTACTTCGCTGAGCACTTGCTCTTTTTTCTTGCGCGATGAACAATTTTGCGGCGGGAATTTTTATTTCCCTTTACGAGAAGTTTGATGGAAATTAAGACCAGAGTTCGATTTTACGACCAATTTGAATCACTATTGAACCGTTTAAACGGCATTTTCAAATTTAAATGCACGAGGAAAAGTGGATTGTCGAACACTGCTCTTAAAAAATTTTATCTACAAAAATATTATTTACGAAGAATATTTCGACTTCGTTTTAGTGACTCGTAGTCAATTTTTCTGAAAAATTTTTGAATGTTTTATGTTATATCGATACAAGAAGTTTGTTGCGTTTTATTTACAAGAAGTCACGTACTTTTATAACATTCATTTGTATAATCACATACAAAAGTTTTGTAATATCTTGCCAAATGAGTAAAGTTATGTAGTTATGAATAAAGTTTTTACTACTGTAATATAAAAGCTTCACTTACAAAAAATGATTGAATGTATTGTTTATGCAGTTATTTTTATTTATCTAAAAATTCTTTGAAAATATGAAATATAAGTTAAATTAATTATGCAACGGGAATTCCTATGTTATATTATAAAAAATGTTCTCCAGAAATTCTTTACTTTTTTTTTTTTTTTTGTTGCACATGCAAATTCACTTGAATTATAATAAAAGTTAATTATGATTTAATCACTTTGATACATTTTTTAAAATCAGACACAACGTTGCGTCAGAAGAATGTTGTTTGAAAGAACAGTAATTGGTAAAAAGACTCGAAATATCCAAGGCAACATTTCATTTATATTTGAAATGGTATCATAATTTTTCCGTTCTCCACCACTGTACATTCAGCATCCACTACTACATAAACTCTTTTTGCGTCGAAAAATCGTTGCACAACGCGTTTCCTACTTTTTTCTTTTCCAATTTCTTAACCGCAATGTTAACTTCGAATTACGTTTTATTGTTCAAATATAAGTTACAACGTAATAGCAAATATTTTCGCGAGGATAAATTAATGAGGCATTTTCATTTAGATCCATCGAAATATTAACTTCTCAGCTAATTTACGAACGGTATAAAGTAAGTGAGTTATGCGAAGTATAATATTATTTATCTCAAGCCAATTAAGATTGCTTATTTTGTTTCGATGAACAAATATTTAAGTAATATTGCAGGCATTGCAGAAAATAAGAGGAATAAAATAATTAGCAACTGAAATGTTTAAATCCTTAATTACTGTTTCATATGGAAAACTCAATTACCAAACACATTTGACAAAAGTTAATCAGAGAAGTATTTCGTGTTGAAAATAATTTACTTATTTACTTTCTGTCTAGACAGTATATTTGGTAATGGAATTGGTCATAGTATCCAATATTATGAAAATCGTGTGTGAGGGATTGTTTCAACTTTATCATACGTTCGTTCGTTTACTCATCCAACGTAGACTCTACAATGTATTTGGCAAAGCATTGTTCCATCGGCCTTAATCATCGGCAGGACACAGAAAACAATGGCGGTCGTAATAGTTTGTAAAAAAATATGAATAAAAAAAGGATTTCCTTCTTCATTTTAATGGAAAAAAAAAACAGAATTGCATTTGTTATTTAAGCTTCTTTTCATCAATTTTTTAACATCACTTTCTGGGACATACATTTTTAAACGCTGTAATTTTGCAAACTGTAATTTTTAATGTATATTTTATAGGATTTCCAAATGTGTTTTATTTTTTTATTTTATTTTTAGAGGAAAGACACATTATTAGAGTGACAAAGCATTTCTTTTTCCTTGCGTGTTATATACTTTTTATGGGCAGAGGAACAAACAGAGGAATTGGTAGAGAGGAGGAACATGAAAACAATACACGTGCTCAATCCATCAAACAACTCCATCAATGTTTTCCCAAGCAAATCTTCTAATCCGCCAATTTTTTTTTTCTGGCTGCCAAATTTTCTGACGCAGTATTCACGGCAGAACAGTTTGGGCAGTTTGGAGAAGATGGCGAGGGAAAGATGTGAAGGGGCGGGGGGTTAGGAAAGAAGAAACCTTTGATTGAACGATTCTTTTCTATGTTATCAATATTGCAGAAATGCGGGAAGTAAGTTGATGTACGTTGATTGAATGTTCATTCATTCTGGGTATGTCTGATTTGGGAAACGCAACTTCACATATGACGGAAATGAATTCGTAAATTCCGCATTCCGTATTATTTGCAGAATAACTTACTACAAAATACGGGGTATGTGCGGAGATACAACATTCTGTAGAACTTCTTTTAAACAAATTCTTTTGCGAAGTAATATTTTTAATAAAAATTCTTGGCCGAAGTAAGAGTGAGTTAATAGAAAAGAAAACTGTTGCTACAGCTTTTCGAAAATGGTCAATGTCAGTTTGAAAATTTAGTTTAAAAAAGGTTGATTATGTCGTATGAAATTGATCATCGAATCTTTTATTCTGCTCGAAATAACTGCATAGTCCAGTCAATGGCGGTGGATTGCAATTTGGTTTGTTTTTTTTTGTTGAGGTCTTGTAAACACATTTACCCGATTAAATCTCAAATCAATCTTTGGAAATCTCCTAACCCTCCCGTTCCCAAGCATCCTACTATCGATTTCCCGAAATGCCGCATTCAATATACAAAACCGCGATGCATTTTCCGGAAATCGTCCTCCGCACGCAGCGGTGTAAAATGGGTCAATGGTATGCAACACCGTTGGTTGAAGAATTCATATCAGCGTCAAGAGAACAAGGGGGAAGGACGAAACAGTACCACGCTCCCCATAAGAACAAGCAAGAATCTCCACTAAGAATCCAAAGTCGATCGGTGTTTTACGTGTTTGTCACAGTGTCGACACTTTGACCGGAATATATTACAAGGTCTGAGGAGCGATATTAGGATCCGACGTTCGGACATCGAAACGCAATTTTCACACCGGAATGCAAATCGATTCGATCATCTGCTGATGTTCCATAGCGATTTGTGTGCGTCAATCCTGCCTTCATAGGATAAGACTTTTATACCCCAGAGTGCACGGAGTGAGAAAACAATTTTGTTAGAACAAACAGTCGGTCTGAAAAATAACAGTCGAAGATCCGAATCACGGGATCAAAGGTCTAATTATTGAAATGAGTTGTTTCAGTGGCTCTGACAATCGGTCAAAAGTCACAATTGATCGTTTAAAGAAAAAAAATTCTTATTCATCAATTGTAATTAATGGATCATGATTCATGAGTCATGACAAATCAATCAAGTTTTAAAATACGTAATCCATCAATCATAATTTATCGTTGATGATTTAAGATTCATGTCCTATCGTTCATAATTTATGATTCATGATTTTAGATTCATGATCAATCAATCATTTGCAGTTTAAGATTTGCGATAAATATTCTTAAAATGTACTAGAAATATTTTACTAGTACTTAAAGTGTACTAAGAATTTTTTGCTGCTGATTTTTATAGTACAATCTATTACGATAAATAAAAAAAATCTATATTTCAGTAGTAGACTTTAATATTGGTCAGACATCATCATTGCTTTTATTTAAAGTATAAAGCTTTCGAAGAATAAGATTTTTGAATACAAAAATGAGAAAGTAACGATCAGTCAGGACCGACAACACATACCTTGAAACCCTGTTCACCTACCAACATTACACAATTCGACATTCCCTAAAATTCTCTGCGACTAAATTTTATGATAAATAATTTTAACTTGAAAAATTCAAAACGAAGATCAGGAACAATTTCTTTTTATATGAAATACTTCTGAATGGGTATAACAAAATTAAGAGAGATAAAAATATTTGTATGCTTTTATGATCCTTGAAGTGCTAAGCAACCATAGAGTTTTAAGCCGAAATAAAACTGGTCCAAGCTTTAAAACGTTCCTGACCACCCTGTCACGTATTTTACGTTCGAGAGCTATGACAAAAGCAGAACGGCTCCCGCCACGAAAATCAGTCGACGTGGAATCGATCGACGGTGAGAACGAGACGGAAACGAAAAAAAGAATCGAGATTCGGCAAACCGTACATGCCAGGCTGTTCTTTCCTTTCTTTACATGTGATCCCACTTGCTACCCTTCATTTTCTGCATCCCCTCTTTTCTGGATATCTTTGTTGCGGGAGAGAAAAAAGTAGTTAAACGCTCCACCTTGGGTTCTGTCGTGGTTAATATAAACATCAACGTTTCATTCATCTTTTTTCTTAAATAATTTCACGAGCTAATTAAAACACAACAAAAATCTATAGATTCCCCGATAAATAAATGAACAATTATTTGCAATTAAATATATATATTATAAGTTTCAGTTTGAATGGCAGAGGCAAAAATTAAATTTGTGATTATTATGCAAATTGGAATCAAAAATAAGTACAATCAAATAAAGTGCGTTGAAATGAAGAATTTTGTATCATTCAGATTATTATTAACAATTATTGAAAGTTATATGTGTTTGTGATTATTATTATAAAATTCATACATAATTTGAACAATAAATTTATAACGTGGACTTATTACGTAATCCTGATATAATTTCTGCATTGTTTTAATTTGGAAGTATAATTAATTTTGTCGTTGAAAAATGTATGTACAGTGGACGATTTAACAGTTTCTTCTGTAGCTCATGGTACTGTGTAGCGGAGAGCGTTTAGGATGAAATAAAACATAACATTTTTGTAAATATTTCATTTATCTCATACGTCACGTAAATATCAAGATTATAGTACACAATAATAAAGTATGCAATTTTGCGAACTTTTACAACAGAAGATACTACATGCTTCCGTGTCACAAACAGTCACTTTATTGCATTATCATAGAAGAGTCGCGTTGCTGCGATACCGTGTATAACGTGCCATATTGACATGATTTTCTAAATGGATCAGTTAGTAACGACATGCCGTATCGCGTAAAAATTTTAAATCCTTCCTAACGTTCTTTATAACATACAAATAATCATTCTGCAGTAATATCCTATATTACAAATTGGATTCTTCGGTCAGAAAAATTAACATTAATGACTTAAATTGTGAATTGAGATTCCGCGAAAATTACACAACCTCATTCACAAATGTATTCTCACCGCTAATATAGTTTTTAGCATATCAAATTATTTGCAAAGATACGTGCAAAGAATTATGCACGCCAAACATTCGTTTAAAAAAGAAAACGTCGGATATTTCGTATTTGCTCAACTTGTTTATAATTAAACTTGCCCAGTTAAGGCATTACGTGTGAACAAAATGTGCCGAAGTAATTATATGTGGACTAGAATTTAATTAACGGCAGTTAAATTAACTCGAACGGGGATTAAATAAATCATAAATACATTTTCGGTGAAAATCAGGGCAACGTTTAAAACCACCGTTATTATGTGTTTTTGCGTATTTATTATTATCCATCCTCGAAAAATCATTTTTCCCGCAACCAGCGAAAAAGCGTCGTTTTCAGTTTCGTCGCGCAAAGAGCAAGCAGTTTTATATAATATTTGCTAACAAATTTTCGTACTGGTTAGTTGAACAGAGAAAAAAAAAAGAACCTGGGGAGGGAGGGAGGGAAGATACAACAAATTCGTACATAAATATCATTCTACACCAATGAACCGTGTCCTTCGGAGCGTTTTGCGGCCCCTCCCCTCGGCCCAGTGATACTCCTTTCCTACAAACCGTGCGTCCGTGTTCATGCTTGTCTGTGTGTGTGTGTGTGTGTGTGTCACTGCACACCTAACTCAAATACAACGGTCGACCGGGCCGAGGGGGAGTCAGGGGACGGCGAAGAGAAAAGTTGCTAAATAAACACATATCTCTGATTCCCCCACCCAGACGCAACGTGTCACTTTTTTCTCATCCTCCGTTTGACACCCGTTATCTCTCTTTCTTTTGTCATCATCGTTCTCGTGAAATCCCCTTCGCAATTTTTTCTCTTTCGGATTCTCTTATTCCAGTTTCCCCTTCCTGGGTAGTTTTTGTCCTTGTCTAACTCCCCCTTGTAGTTCCGAAGAAAAGGCTAGCGACGTCTTGTCGCGGTAGCCGTAAGAAAGAGTGGGTTCATCGAGTTCTGAACAGGTACACGTTGACGCGGCTCGATGCTGATCGGAGTCCTCCGACTTGGCGGAGAAGCAGAGCGAGCGAGAGAGAGGTAGAGAGAGGCAGCGGGGCGGTGAGGGTGGGGCGGGGGGGCGTCGGTGGGGCAAGATCGAGATGGGGATGAAGGTCGGGCGCTCGGACGGGGACGTAGGAGGACGGCGGGGCGAGGGGCCAACGAGACGGCCAGTGGGGCGAAGGATGCGGGGTCTGGGGGGGGGGTCGGGGGCGCAGGATCCGCTGGGGTCGCTCGAGCTCGAGTACGAGCCCGTCGCACACGCCGGGTCTGGGTTTGGCCGGGTCGTGTGGCGATGGCAGCCGCGGCTGCTGCGCAACGAAGCGACCAGAAGAGAAGAGAAAAGCGCCTGTCGCTTCGCCTGCTGCTCGCCTGCCGATCTACCACCTGCCTTTCCTGCGATACCAACGACCCCTACTTTACGATTTACTGTAATAGAAGGGGTTGGGAAGGGGGGGGAGGAGGAAGCGCCCCCAACCCCTCTTTGCTTTAGATACCATCTTTTTTGGCAATTAAGGGCCTCTTTCTGAGACACTTGTGGAGACGGGAATTTTGTCTCGTTTACACTTAATGATATTGGGGTGTTGCATTGTTTCTTGAATTGGAGGATTTATTATGCTCTAATGGCATGAAATATTTTTAAGGACCTTTCGTGGGACACTTTTTTTCATAGTCAGTTTTGCTCTTAGGTTTGGAAAATATTCTTAGGATTTCTTATGAATATATTCAAGTTCAAGTACGAAATATTCGTTGGGTTATAAATGTTGAAATTTGAAATTGTTTTGTAGTGCTTTTTAAGGCGTTTGAAAATGTTTTGCAGGAAAGGTTGGGATGTAAAATACATGGCTGTTTAAGAATAAGACATTGTCTTTTAAAAAAGCAGTCTTTTTTTTATACGCAATCAAATATTTCTTGTATATCTTCAGAACATTTTACGATGTTCCGAGGTACTTTTCTAGCGTTTTGAGGACATATAATTTTCAATTATTTGCAAAAGTAGACATAAGAATCAAATGAAAAGTTTTACGATTAATAGTGGCGAAATATATTATGGGAATTCCAAAAAATTAATATTTCAGTAGTTAAAACTATATTTGATCAAACAAGAATTGTAGTCAGTTTATTCCTAAACAAGTAAATTTCATTTCTCATTACAATTATATCATTACAATAAAATTATCTCATTTCTCACACTAAATTCGAGGATAAAAATTGCTCGATAGGCATTTTGAAATCCCTTGCCTTTGAAGTAATGAGAACACAAAAAATTTTACAATGACATTAATATAATTTAATTTCCGCATAAGTATCTTGTAAAATAGTTGAAATGAATTCGTCGTCGCTTGTATGTAGTTGTACGTTGGCAAATAAAGTTTTTACGAAGGTTGTAGAAAATTAAAATTTTTTTTATCCTGTATATACATTTCGCAAAAAACTTATTATTATATTGCGAATCTTGCGAGTTTATAAGAGCCGTTGGACAGGACAGGAGGCAGACAGGGGGACGCGGGGGATACCTGCTGTTGTGAAGAAAAATTTGTTTACCGAGTTATTTTTCTTTTCGAGGGAGGGGGGAAGAAGAATTTTTTACGTTGTTTTTGCGTTTCCGCGTGACGTGGAATTAATTAGTTGCGGTAGCAAGTTCGGACGATTTTTTAGCCGCAACAGTGGTGATTTATTTTTTTACATGAATTGTGTTTTTATTGCGCGCTTTTTCGAGATTAAACATAAGTTTTGATAGGAGTAAATACCACTTTTGACAGTGACGCAGAACGCTTAATTTCCGTTAATAAATTTTTTACCATTTGGAATTACATTAGCACGTTTTTTTCACTAATTACTAAAAGTAGGATTACTTTGTCTTCTCGGGCAAAATATTTTCTTTATTTAAAAGCTTGAATAATTAACTAAATATTATATATATATATGTAATATTTTAATAAAATGAAATATTGTGTTAATTAATTTTTAATAGGTTTAAATTTCTTTGCAAAAGAATTATTTTCAAATTTTGCAATGAATTTTTTACTGATGATTTTTTAATGCCCAAAATTTATTGAGAAACCAAAATTCAGT
>JABFQA010000472.1:0-19779 GCA_022817065.1 Probaryconus sp. ZL-2020 | reverse complement strand
AGAAAAAAAAAAAAAAAAAAACGCCGGAGTGGGGGGAGGGAGAGGGGGGAAGAAAGAGGAACAAGAAAATTCTACGAGCCAATGAGTCGGAACGGCGATGTCGTTTTTTGGGGATAGCGATATTGGTTTTCATGTTTTTGACCGGCAAAAAATCGATGAAGCCATTAATTACTTCGGTCGTTAACCGATCTTACGTTGTACGTCACGCTTCCACCTTGCCACGCATATTAATTGACGTTATTTATACGCAGGCGCGGGATCAACCGTGTCCTCAATATCTTTGTAATGTATGTGGTTCAGTCAATTCCGGAATCCCTCGATATCTCAAGCCCCGGGTACGAGACACGCGAAATTTATAGGCTCTCCCCCTGTCGATCGACGTCGAAATATTTCTGCTTAATTTTCGTAATTTTGGTAACAGACAAAATTCCAAACATTCTCCGACTTTCGGGATTTTTAATATCACGGTTAGGAATAATGGTTCACGAAGATGAAATAACTGGAGTAGACACTGGTCAGGTCATACCGTTTCTCGATAAATCGTTATCGTGTTTCGATACAAATTTTTCAAATAATTTTCTTTCATATTCATTAAAGTTGTAATCAAAAACAACTTGTTTTATGCTTAAAAATTTATCCTAAAAAAGCATTTTCGTACATTGCTTCGTTTTGCACTCGAACCAGGAAAACAGATAAACATCTCTAACCGCGAATCCATTTAAACCCCGAAAAAAAATAAAATGAACCATTTCCTCATTCACCTCATGCCTTTACGAACACTTAAAAACAGGTCTCACCGTTGAAACCTACATCTAAATTTTTCATACTGCAAAAAAGGGTTTTTTTGAACAAATTTCCCTTCCTTTCCCCAACGCAGAAAGGAAGATAAAACGAAACCGTTGGCTTCGCATCTGATCGAGGCGACGAAAACATTTCAAGATTATGAGCTCCGAAGGACGATAAAATCTGAACAAGTAGACGGGTCGCTCGCGCAACACGAGGCACGCCGTGGCCGATCACACGCGCGTGGCATTTCTGATGGGGACCGCGTAGGTTCTTTTGGGCCCTTTGGTCCCCGATCGTGCTCGCGGCTGATTTCAGTATTCGTACAGCATAACGGGGGTCCAGCTCGGCCAGATGTCGACAAGTAGACATTGGAAGTCACTTGTAAGGACAGCGTGTAAAGTCGCGGACTTCTTTTTATTGTCATACTTTCGTCTCGTCGCCGTAGCCGTAACAGTCACGTTAATCGAGATACGTAATTTGTTATACTACCACGGCATTAATATTATTCGAACTTCGTACGCTGAACTCATTTTATGTGTTCAACGACACGTTGTCTATCAAACTTGATCTCGAGTTATTTACGACCAACAAGTTTTTTTATTTATTTTGTTTTCTTAATCATCGATATTTGATTTAAGTTTTGCTTCAGTTCATTTTGAACTACGAAAATTAATCTGGAAAAAAATTTGGCTTCGAATACGTTTCAGACTTTTGCCAGACCATTTTCCATCTGACAGCAAATTTTCTAAAGTGAATTCTAAAATGAAAAGAGTGGAATATATATTTTCTGATGAAAAAAAGTCGTGTGCAAAAGTGTCGTGTGATTTTTCTCTCTCATTCGTGGTAAATGAAACGTAGACAGGTTTGGAGGTGAAGGTTACGTGTAAGAGTTTTTAGGTGAGCCATGAAACTAAAACAAATTCTTACTACGGGAGGTTCTCAATGTTCCGCGAGACAAGAATCTCGGGCAGCCGGTCACTTCTCACAGCGGTGCCTTTGATCTCGTGGCCCAAGACTCGGGTGTCTACCCTCCTCGTTTTTCCTCGGCGTTCTATCTCGCTGCAGCCACCCCCAAACTACAGACAGGCCTACTGGATTCATTCAGTTTTACTATTATTACGCATACCGTCACGCGCGCTTCTTCGCCGGCAAAAAAGCCATTCTGATCTCTCAAGCCAACAACAATTCTTAATGGACTCTTAAGGTCCCGAGACATTTCAGGATTCAATTCATTACACGTGTTACAGAAACCAATTGCAATTATTCCTGCAATCCAATTGTTATTTGATATTCTATATGAATTTCATGCCGTTGGAAAATGAAAATACACTGAGAAAAATAATTTTGTTGAATCAACTAAATCTTTTTGTTGGCTAATTCAGTACACGAAGAAAAAAGAATTGAAAAGATTAAAATCAAAATTTGAAAAATTACAATGTAGATAGAGAATCTGGGATAAACTGAAATTGTCCATAATATTTATTGTAATATCTGAAATTTTTTTTTCTATGTGTAGATTCAACAAAACCTTTTCGTAGATTATACCAAATGAGTATTACTAAAGGAAAATAATTTGGTAATATCAGCTAAACACTTAGTAGCATGTTCTTTAATCTTACAATTTCTCTAAATCCGCCAAAATCTGGTTGATTCAACAAAATCATTTTCTCAGTATGACTGTTGAAAAAATAAAGCAAAGGGATAAAACGCGAAGAACAATTTTGAGAATTCAAATTATTTATAACATCGATGAGCTTCGAATCTAAATGCACTTTTGATGCTTAATCCCCTTGCAGTCCTGAGAAAAACATTCTGCTCGTGCGTATGCATCTAAATTATGTTTCAGCGTGTTGCAACTAAGTATCCCGAGCTATTCATTTACCTGGTAATTCAACTTTCGCAGTGTACGCACAGAAGATCGACCAATCGAGATCTAATTAGCGTACCACTTTGCATCGTTCCGACGGGTTCGGGATATGTACTTTGAATACTAATCGTTAGCCGATCGAGGAAAAGGCAAAACTCAGGATAAGGATGTAGGTGGTCCGTTCGTCGATATGGCTTAGGAGCAAAAGGGTGTTGGAACCATTAGCGCGCCTGTCTATCTCAACTGTTCAGCATCTTTTATCAGTGAGATTCCTTCGAAATTCCCCTATATTCTCACAAAGTATAATCCCTTTTTTTTCACTGCAATCATCCCACTGAATAAATATTTGCAAATTCAACTGTATTGATGATGTATTTATTTTGCTCGTTGTATTTATTTTTTCTCCCCGCAATTTAAAACGTGATTAAGCGTTAATAAAAAAAAAAAAAAAAAAAAAAAGGTAGAAACTGAGGAGAACATCTTGGCCTCCCACGTTTTTGTCTGGCACGAGTTATGAAATCGTCTGATTCAGTCGTTCAGCTGGTCGACTATATTTTGTCGCGCGTCGCTCTTGCGTGTAATGGGAAAATATTGAATGGTCTAAGGCCATGCCACGTTTCTCTCCTCCCCCTCCCCCTTCGCCCCGCGGGGCAAAGATCGGCGGGCTCGCATGTATCGGCGATCTCGTTCGTCGGGAATTTATCGATGAGAAACTAGATCTCGAATCACGACTCACACTCGGAAAAAAGAACTGTATATATCTCGCATTATATGAAGCATAACATGCGCTCCGCGTAATTAATACAAAAATTAGTTTTGACGTTTTTTCGAGATAAGTAATATTCAATAATTTTGTCGAAACGCTGGCTATTAAGATTAGATAGCGCGTTCGCCATAAATAATTGGGTAAATGGGATACATAAAGATAAATGAAACGATGGTAATCTTATTCAATTAGTTGAATTTATTTGTCATTCATATATTTATAAATTTATATTTTGTGCATATATATATTTTATATATAATATGTATAAATAATGAAGGGCGCGTAATAATTAATATTTATGTACAAAGAAAAACATCACTAGTCCCGTTGATGATGGTTTTTTTTTCTCTCTCTCTCTCTCTCTCTCTCATTCTTCGCAACTTTTACAACGGATATCTGGTTTAACGGTCTCTTATAAAAGCACTGCTTAATTAGCAAAAATAATTTAGTTACGTACAAATAGCTGCGTTTTACAGATGCCGTTTGAGTTGCGTTTAAACAAAGTGCTCATCAAAATCTCATGAAAAAAAGACATCTATTTACATATTTTCCTCTGCGAAATTTCATAAATTTCATGACCCTAAGAATGCTATTATGTACAAAAGTTGCTGTTGCTGTTGTTGCTGTTTCTCTCCTGTTGTTAATAAATTTGCGCACGAATAAATAACTCTTCGATGCTTCACATTATCGATCTTTTATATATATTTACAAAAGTATTATAGTTGCCAACAAGATTTACAACGCTCAGTCTTTCACGTATCCGGCAAAGTCAAAATAAATAAATGTTTCGAATAATACTGGGTACAAAAAGGGGGTCGCCGAGTGGTACCGCGCTCGGTTACCCCCCTCGTCGGCACGTAAAATCACTAGTCCAAAACTAGGGTGTCGAAGGCTATCGGTAAATTATCACAATATTCAATAATAAATAAATATAAAAAAAAAAAAAACTGACTCTCAATTGACAACGAACGGTATGTTGTAACATTCACTCAACGCAATAAATAAATTCAACCGTAAAACATAATTTATATAACGCTAGAAATTTGTGTCCATATTTCAAATAAATATCACGATATCAAAATGCGCATAAAGCTTTAAACGTCGATCTCTTCCAAATCACGATCTACATTTACGATCTGAATTTTCCATGAAAAACGTGGAAAAGATCATTTCAGTTTGGGATGTTTGAACGTTTGAAACTTGACGCACACATTTCAAATGATAATGAACGCAACTTCCTCGACACCAACTACTCCTTCATTGTACCGATCGCTCATGTATACCTTCTCCCGTTACAAACACGTGTGTATCGTTTTCTTTGTCCTGCACAACTGACACTTAACTTCACAGCACCAGTGAAACGTGCACGCGCACCTTTCGTAGACGATCACTTCCTGTGTTTTGTAGCCACGACCGCAGCACATCAGGTCGCACCCGTCGACGCCGATGCTGGTGTCGTTGCACTGTCGGCCGTGAGTGCCCAGGATCCCGAGCTTGGGGTTCCTCTCGCAGAACGGCGGCGACAGTTCCAGGTACACCAGGTCCTTAGGACCCGGTGGCTTGTGTTCCGGGTTATAGGGCTTCAGTTGGAAGTTGTAACGGTGCCTTCTGCTGAGACCGTCCCGGTGCGCGTGCACGGAATTCCCGGAACTCGACAGCAATGAGTTGCCACCGCCGCCGCGTACCCGATCGGAATTACTCATTATCACGCGAGACGCACCGTCGAATCGGTCCTTCAAATTGTCACCGACAATGCGAAAATTTGGTAGCCTCATCCAACAGGTTTTTATCGTGCAGGAACCAGACATACCGTGGCACTTGCATTCTTTGCGCATTTCCGATGAAACGTGCTGAAACAGAAATCGAGAACGGTCCTTAGATTTGAAATCATTTTTTTTTTTTGAAAATCCTTCGATGTTGTTCTTAATTGAAATTTTAAATTTTAAATGTAATAGGTAACCAAATAATTTGGTTAAATTAAACATTATTTGTTTTATTTAATGCAATATTTTATTGAAGGAAACAAAAATTATTTTATACTTCAACCAAATTCAAACAACCAAATTTTTAGATTGACTATATTAAATTTTTTTCTCTGAGTGTATAAAGATAGGTGGATTGCGATCAGAGGAGAGACGATGGGAAAATAAACTTACTGCTCTGCCAGCTTCGTTGTTGTGCAGATTCATCTTCTCTCGCAAGTTCCGGCCCCTTTCGCCGGTGTCCACGAATTCCCGAGAAAATTTGAATCCATAACCAATGTTATCTGAACAACCCCCCCACTCCCAATCCTTGACTATTGACGGTGGTCTAGATTGGTGGGTGTAATCACAGGAACAAGACTGTATGCTGCCTTCGCTGCACGCTCTCGCTATACTATGCGTCACCGCCGCGCTGGTTATAGCGTAAATAAAAGCCGTTTCTCGACAGCCTGCAACAGAAACCAAAAAACTACTTTAATTACGTATAAAAACATAATATAAAAACTTTATTAAACTAAAATTATTTAAACTCAATACCAACTACAATTTAATGTTACACGGAGAAAAAAGTTTGTATAAAAATTACCATAGTGAATAGTAAAAATCTCCTAGCCTTATTTTTTTTGATTGCTTTCCAATAAAGTATGGTAATTTTTACATTTTTCACAGTGTACAATTACAGCGCAAGATTTTACAACACCTTCCGCAGATAAAATTGTAAATAAAACACCTGAATGTTTAATTCCCGATTTCATCCTATATATTTTAACCAAAAGAAGAAAAAATAAAATAAAATAAAAGCTGTTCAAACGTAATAAACACATAGTCACGGTGGACAAAACGCCATACTAATCTCCCTCTGTCATCGTATAAAAAAGTGTTTCATCAGCCGCTTCATCGTACAGGAGGCTTACGCAAAACCGTAAACATCTCTATCACAAAAACCTGTGAAGTTGGCTCGTAAAGTTGAAACGAATCTCAGCGGCTTGTCTGAGCGTTGACAAAACTTTCACGGTGGTCCGGTCGCGTGGGAGGTGACGTCAGGGAAGGAAGAACGTCTCAATTCTCGACAGGACTACCTGAACGGGGCCCGCAGGTGGAAAGGGAGCGAAGTGACCTTAACCTGCACCTCGGTGACCCGGTGGGCCTTATCTGCATAAGGCGCAGGTGCCCAGCGGCCCCTTTGTGACCGCGCCACTCTTTTTCGAGATATCGGACAATGAAGAGACGCCCCACGGAATCGCAAAGAAACGCCGAAACCTGTTTCTCGTCCTGCAAAATCAGGACAAAGGACGCGATAACCTTTTCGCACATCCGAACGCCCTCGCGATTTTTCGCACCGAGATAACGCGCCGAGTACAGTGACCTTAACCTTTATGCAAAACTAGTGGACCCATTTCTCCATATCGTTTCACGTAAGTTGAGTTTTCAGTTTAAATAATAATAAATCATTTGTTCGCCAATTGACGCATCCGACCAATTTTCACGGCGAAAAAATAAAATTGATTTCACTGACGAAGGTAAATTTGCAGAACGAAATTTTATAAATGAGACATCGGAAATTTCTCGCGCGTTTAAAAGGTGAAAGAGAGGAACGTTGTATGTGATTTTTGGACGAGAGATGATCGGGCGTGTCAAATTTGAAAATTCGTTACGTGGAGTAGTTTCGTCTCTTTGCTATTAAAAATATTCCGAAAATACGAGGACATAATAGAGGGACGTTTTCCTTTGGTTTGAATAGATAGTTTGGTTAACGGAAGCACGAAATTTCCGCAGCCAAAGGTACGAAGAATTTACGCCGTTCCACTCGGTTATACCTGGTTCTTATCCCCCAGGTGGTGTCCCTTAAATTTGATTGGTTCCAGATATTATTTGTCATCATCACGGACTACCGTGACCGAGCGACTTACCTTCGGTTAGAACCGAGATGTCATCGGGTTTAGCGTCGAGGGCAAAAACGTGTCGCTCGTTAAGAAAACAGGGCGGACAGTTTAAGAATGATCGTTATTGAGACGCAATGGACACCAGGCTAGGTAAAAAAATTAAGGGCGTAAATTTAATTTATTTCCTCTAAAACTAAGGAAAATTTCTACTCCAATTTTATTGTTATTCGTGTTCAATGGGAATTCGTGTTGCAGCAACATGAAATTTCATGACTTGTTAATTTGATGACGCTATTAAATAATTAAAATTCCACATTCCCATTCAATAAACAATTGAAATTAACACCTGAAATAAAATTCCTTTTTTTTTAATAAATCGTATCTTGAAAAATTGACGTTTTAACGGCAAGTTTTACAACGGGTCAACAAAGGCTTTTGTAAACACCTCTCATTGCGTTTTATGATAATCAAACATCTCTGAAAATCGTTATCGCCCATGGGAAAAAATCTTTCGAACGGCGCTCAATAATGCGATGTGTTTGTGCTCATTTAGTCATTCTTGGTATAATAAATAGCTGAGCTTTATCAGCGTGTCCAAATACGCTAGCGAAAGGAGGCGCAGTGCGAGAGCAAATATCGACGTTGGAAATTCCACGCGCGTACCGGTTCGGTACCTGTTCGACGACAGGTGTAATGATACTATACGCGGACATATATCTACAAATATTTATCTCCTGATACGGCAAATTGAATTAGACATATCGATCTATCTTATGCCTTAATACTCAATTACATAAAATTATCCGCAATTGTCGTTTTTTGCGCCAGTTAAATGCCGTAACATTTTCTTTATCCTATATATATTTTTTTTAACCTCATTTCCATCATCGAACTCGTTCGAGGTGAACTTTGGTATACGATATGATTAGGTGTAATTTAATGGCATGTAATATTTTGCAAATTTCCTTTATTCGCACTGAGTTACAAGTTTCAGTTTCTGTTCGAAAAGTAATTTACACGAAACTTTTACACGTTATATTTTGTTTATTATATCATTTATTAATTGTAATTGTTTATTTTTCAACGAACTTGTAATATGGATTCTTGTTTTGAAAATTCAGTGAATCAGACGTAATGAGTCTCATGGATTTGATGTGCTATGTTAGAAAGAACAAAAAACAAAGAGAGGCAAAATTGAGAGGAAAATAAAACTGAACAACGAGAGATTTTGGCCAAGTTCGGAAATGTCATTGTTAATGCGCGAGCATAATGGTGGCATGAGTTTTAAGCTGCTCTGTAGTCCGCACGAGTAGCCACGAACTTGTTGCCGCGCGAGATCGCCCTAAGCGACATCGCGACACAACTTTACGAGAGGCATTTGCGTCAAGCTGAAATTCCACCAAGATAAAATCGCTGGAAATTATTGCTACCGCCGTACCTGAAGCGTTCACGACTTTCGGGCTCTTTCCCTCGGATACGCGGAGCGCGCGACTTTTTGCGGCTCACCGTCTCGACTAAAATTAGCTAAGTGATAAAATGAAAGAGCCCGTCAAATATAATCAAGATTACACGGAATTTCATGTATTATTTATCGAATATTCCGTCATTTTATAACTCGATTATGTCGCGCATAAAAAATCTGCTTTTATGGATTTGGTTCACAAAGTTAAGATCGGTTTAAACAGTTTTTTTTAGTGGAATTGTTTCCAGGGATGGATATTTCAAAATTTTAAAGCCGAATCTCTGTGGCAAAATTTTGACAGTTTAGTGATTGTAAATTTTTTGGGTAATTGATTATAAAAAAGTCCTGAATTTTTATGACGTATGTTTATGGCCTTTATTAAAGATTCTTTTTTAATATTCATTATCACCAAAATCACCGTCATCAAAATCAGAAACATTGATCCCGAAACCGAGACTTCAAAACCCTTTCACAAAAAAAAAAAAAAAAAACAACTAACAATTCGGATTTAAGATCATCTTTAAATCATGACTTCGCGACAATTCGGATGAGTTGGAAATGGAATGGAAAAAAATAATTCTGGGGAATGATTGACGAGTCGATATTCCAGGCATTGTGGGTCGCGCCTGATAAGCTTCCCAGTCCATATAGATCGAGCAACTTCTGCTTCTCGTGGAATCAAGCAAGATGTAAAAATCACGGAGAAGCCGCTTGAGTCGCAGCTCACGTTTTCGCAAGAAACCGTGGCGTGCCGTCGACACATGTAGCCCATCATAGGCCGCGATTTATGGCGGCGTAACGCCACGGCAAAAAGTCGCCGAGCACCATATCGGACGACTTTTACGTGCGCACTCGGGACGAGTATTGATTGAATTTATACTATAAATGGCCGATTATGTTGGTCGCCGTTCGAACGCAAATATTCGGAGCGCGCGGCACCATCGCCGGCGCGACTTTAATGAAGACGTGATTAGAAATGACAACAAGTTTATTTTTCTCACGCTTAACTGAATTTTAAAATCTCTTCGAGGATCTGTCGAAACTCGTTCGCAATCAATTTATACTTCACAATTTATTCTGGGGGCATTTGAAATAACAAAAAGTTTCTCTTCAAATTCGGGGTGTTCATTTAGTAACTTTTACTAAATCGGAACAATACTTTATGGGAAAGCAGTCAAAAAATAACATTAAGAGGTTTTTACTATTCAGTATGATAAAAATTTCCTGAATCGTAATACAATTTTACAATTCAGTAGATTTTTACCATACTGAATGGTAAAAATCTTCTAACCTTATTTTTCTGACTGCTTTACCATAAAGTATGGTAATTTTTATATAAACTTTTTTCTCCGTGTAGTCTAGTTATTTTCTAGGGTCGCCGGATTATTGCATTAAAAAAAAAAAAAAATTTCATGGTTCTTTAAAAAGTCGTTTTTCGGGTTTTTTAAAGATTTTTTCAAATTGTCGAATAATTAGGCCGAAAGAAGGTTTCTGTTCTTAAGCAACCGAGGTGTTTGAAGAGCGCACGAAAGAGCTTGGACGCAGGAGGCGCGGGGCGAGGGCAACGAGGATCAGTGCGGTAGGTGGCGGCAAAATGATTACAGGCTAAAAACACGCTCACTACCAGCCATAATATCGGATACAAACAATGCCAAAACTATCAGCCCACATGACGTCCCAAAAATAGTACATACATCGCAACCTACATTTGCTGCGAGTCAATTAATTAAATATACGATAAGAGATCATCGAAACGATAAGATAATTAAGATGAATTATACAAAGAAATGAAATAATGAGTCTATAAATTTAATGCGATTTGATTATATCAGATGAACTGAATCGATGACAAGTTGGTTTGTGTTGAGAGACGGTTAAAGAGAAAGGTGACATCATGACCATTACGCAATGTGGTTTATAACTCGGATTTATAATGATAGATAAAAGACATTATGTCAACAGACAGAAAACAATTTCGCGAACAGAAAAACATATTTGTCAGTGGAGATAATTGATTTATCGATGAGTTTATTTTGGACAAGGAAAGCACATTAGTACCATCTGGAATTGTCTCTTCAGCACGTCTGCAAAGACAAGTAGGTTTAACAAAGGAAGAACAAAGTCTTATTCTTTGCGATATGTGTATGAAATTTTGTTCGACCAATCCAACGAAAATTGAAACATTCATTTTGACTTTCCTCATTGCGAAATTATGAAAATCATGATTTAAAAAAAAAGTGTATAAATAAACGTTCAGTTGAATCGACTGCAGACAAATCGGCAAAATTCTTCCTCCATGAAAGAATAGTAACCCCGCGTGTAACTACAGGTTTTACGGGAATATCTAATCCGGAAACGACCGTTTAACGAGCAACTGAGAACCGGTGGCGAGTACAATACAAGAAGCATAACCAGACAACGCTGCAATTCTATCCGATCTCGCGATCTCTAAATACCCGGTCTACAAACGCGCCCATTACAGATCCTCGATACCGATCTGCCCTTCTTCCCTCAGACCCCTTGATTCGTGCACGAGAACGGCTCCGATGTAATCTGAACACTCAAAAGAGCGAAGAACGACGTACGAAAAACAAAAAAAAAAAAAAAAAAAAAAAAAAAAAAAAAAAAAAAGCACGCTTATACGTGCCAAGTGACATCGCCACGTGGGTCAAAGGTCGAATTTTGGATGGAGTGCTGAAAGACCGACCGTTAAAGTAGTTCCATGCTCAGTCTTCCATCAAATGCATTTTAACGCGATAAAATCAAATGCAGAATTTAACAAGCGTACAATATAATTCTCTGTGAATTTATTGGATCGAAATTGGTTGCTCGGAATTGGAGAAAATGAAATGTCTCAATCAGATTGAGGACGGCTAATCTAAAAGTGAAATTTTCGTCGCAATTAGGCGCGAGGTCACTAATTACCGTAGCTGCAACACGCAAAGATCCCCCATGAAACGTGTAGCCTTTTTTTCGTCGTACTAAAGTGGCCATATGGGGACGCATGGCATAATGGAGATCCGGGCGAAAAAAGCTCGGCTTACAATCGCGAGGATGAGATCTAAAAGAGCCGCAGGGGAGCTCGGTTTGTACGAGAAGGTCCATTATCAGGTTGCAAAACATACATCTGGCCAGTCCCGGGCGCGTGCCTGTGCCCCTTCGAACGGACGAGGCGACGCCTCTTTCATCCCCAACTCCACTCTTTCGCCGTCCACATTATATTCCCACACAAGCGTCTCGCGCTCTCTATATTTCTAATTCCGTCCTTCAAGTACCGAATTCAATTGAAGGGAGAGACGAGAAACTGCAGATTTGTCATACGCAATTTTAACGGTCCGACAATCACCTCCTCTCTTTCTCTCTCTCTCTCTCTCTCTCGTTCGCTCTCTTTCTCTCTCTCCCTCTCCCCCTCTCCTCTCCCCTGTCCTTCTCTCTTATTTTCCATCGCCGTAAATCTTCATCGAAGATACCGAGTACGCGCATATATCCTCGAACAATGGGACGTTTTTGTCTCATGCGAAACGAGTCCACCTTCTTATCTAACTGTCCCGGGAGCGAGTGAGAGAGAGAGAGAGAGAGAGAGAGAGAGAGAGAGAGAGAGAGAGAAACGATGAATGTGCAAAAAGAATCGGCCTCGCTATAACGGCCCCAGTCGTCGAGTGATCCATTATACCGAGCTACCGAGGGCACGGAATTGCTTATTCCCGCGGACGAATTACCCGAAAGACAATTGGACTTACCCCGATCGACGATCTTCCCGAAGAGGTTCTTTCCGCGAAGGAAATTCTTCGTCGAACAATTCCAGCGCCGATTCCGGAACTGGTGCTGGCACTCCAGTATCGCTTGGTTCGCGCCCCGTGCCACCGCCATGAGAACTCCCGGGTTCTCTCGGGCCAGTCGTCGTTGCTTTCTCCTCAAGGTTCCGTATACTGTGGTATCCATGTGAACTGATCCTGGGGCCATGGGAAGCAAATTGTTCGGCTCACCGGCTTTCGCTATTCCCCTGAAAATTCCAAAAAAAAAAAAACATTGTTCGTTAATATTTTTTTGTCTATAAGGATTTGGAAGTTTTTATGGAATAGTTATGGTTTAATTATATAGCTGAAGTTGATAGAACATGGTCTCGAGTGACTAAGTCATAACTAAAACTTTGAAACAACTCATGTTTATTTTGTACAAAAAACCACCATCACCATCGAATATCTAAATAGCACGTGAAGAAGGTTGTTGTAACTTATACCTATTGACCCGGACCAACTCAACAAAAGTATAAGAAGGAGTAACTTATACCCATCGTCAAGAGTGCACTTGAAATGTTATAGATTCCAAAGGTAAAGATTCCAAAATAATCTTAAGAAGCCTCTTGAGATACTAACGAAAATGGAAAGGATTTCCCATACTTTGTTATTCATCGTAATTCGTTGAGTTATATAATTTCGGTACTATTATAATTTCAACTTCATGTAAGTGAAAAGAATTTCTCAAAAAAAATGTTGTCAGATCATCGTTCTATAACTGTGCGTAACGACACAAGTTGGAGAATGTACATAAACTATGATTCGTGAGGAACAATAAAACAAGCCATTGATGCGCGACGATCCCCGGCAGGTGGACAAAACGTCTTGTTGAGACGATGGACAGTTGAAATAGCAAAACTGGTCCAACAGTTCGAAAGCTCGCGCGCGGCCAACGGTAAAACCATTATAAATCAGACTGCCGCAAATTCGGTCTTCGAAGAATCTCCGCGCATCTCCTCTTTCTTTCGTGTTTGTCATCTTCTCTCGCGATCCAGTCGTGCAGAAAAACGTTTAAATGCACCCACTGTCATGGGAAAAGAAGAACGAAACCTTCTCGCATGGATTTCAAACAGTTAATTTTTTTCTGGCCAACCTTACCAAACCCTTATCGGAATCTGTTTTTCTTTTTTTCTTCAATTCTATCAAGACAATTTAATAATTTCAATTCGAATTTAAAAAACATCAGATTAAATAAATGACATTCTGTCTCTAATAAATATCCTTTGAACAAAAGTGCACAATTTGAATTCATTAAAAATACTCGAAAGTTCATTCAAATGAAAAATAAACGTTATCTCTTATGTCGTATTCATCTCGCATTTGTCCTGATTTAGTATTGTGCTAAGAGAGAACTGAAGCAGAACAGGTTTTCTAGTGGCAAATCTAGTTAAACGTCGAATGTTTTTTGATATTTCCAGAACGTTTCGTCGCCTATGAAACTTTACCTCTTTGCCCTTTTAAAATTAATTTGCATTATTCAAATGCCACGGATTGTTTGATTATGTTAATTCCTTTATTGTTAATTGATCATAATTAAATTTAATTGGCAGGCAACGTCGTTCGTCATCGCCATTTTTCAAATGCGCCTCTTCTCCCCATCTCTCCAAAATGAAACAAATTAATTGCAATGGGATTCGAGAAAATCTTAATTGTCTATTAATTTACCTAATACAATGCCATTCATCTCGCGCATGCGTGATTCATGCGTGTCTTTATAAATACGGCCTTCCTGCGGTATGACTTTGCTATTTGCAAATGACAATGCAGATCAGACCTGCAATTTACCAGACCTTTTTATTCAATGTCAGATGTTTATGCAAAAAGATTGCGATGAATTTATAGGATTCCATTGTTGGGAATTCGCTTTATTTCTTAATGAATTAAATTACTTGATTTATATCATTTTGGAGTGAAGTGTAGAATCGATCGGGCAATTGAAACAATTTTTTTTTTTTTTTTCATTTGACTTCTCAAGGAAAAGAATTTATTTAAAATGTTGTCTGGTATTAATTAAAGTTATTTAATATACTTTGAAAGTAAGATTATAATATGCATGAAATCATTTATTTGAATGACGAAATTATCGAGCTTTTAGTAAGTTTACTTTACACAAAGAATTTACCTAAAAGCAATTTAAACAGAGAAAGGGAAAGTGCAAATAACGTTAGCCGATGAAAACGAACGATCTCAAGTGCATGAAATTTTAAAGAGGAATACAAATTTTCCAAACGATGCAGACAAAAAAAGACTTCAATTACCGCTTTATTGGTGATGGATATAATAGTGATAATCTAAATATGGTAATTGCTATCATAATTGATTATAAACCATAATGATCATTAATGAAATGTTTGAAAATGAAAAAAATGCTAAATGTTTATAATCGTATGTAATCACGTATAATTACCCATAATCATACATAATAAGCTTTCTCAAAAACTGACATCATGAAAGTCTCGAGAAACTTTTGTACACATTTTTCTACAGAAAGTTGTACGAGAATTTATGTTCGTCCCTTTTGTCTTGGACAATAGAGAAAAGTACAATAAACCAATAATTAGAATTTTCTGTTATGTCATTTATTCGTGTGAGACATTTTCATTTGAATGAACTACTTTCAAATTCAAATAAGTCGAAATTAATGACGCTTGAAAAATGTTTCCTTTTTTTCGTTTATTTAACAATTCATTAAACAAAACGTATGATTATTTATAAAAATCTATAATTAACTTTTCCTTCGCATAATATAAAATATTAAAAATTTCTTAAAATAAAATTCGTGTTAACTATTTTATATATTTTTATTCAAATAAACTATTCTCATTCAAAGCTGTTAGTTACTACTTCCGTTCGAAGGCAATTCCAGTGATTCTGGGAAGATCGTGAGTAACGTCTGATTACGAATTGTAACATGAACGGCAATAATCATTAAGCGCCATGAATATTTATTCGTGAGCAATATATGATCATTACAGAACTTTTTGTGACATTAAACGAAAAAAAAAAAGGAAAATACCGAACAAAAGAAGTCGAAAAAGAGGCCTTTAAATGCCTCGAGTGAAAACGAAGTCGTCGAAAATTAGTCATCGTGCAAACATTCGGTTGCGCAAACCGAAGAAAGGAAAAACCGAATGAAAAAATGTCCGGAGAAGAGTAATTGTTTGCTTTACTGATTTCGGGCGGAGAACAGCGGATGTTCTCCGCCGGTGAATGAGTTTCTTGTTGTTATAAAACACGGTTTACAACATCCTAAAAAATATGTTTAAAAACATCCTTAAAAGTAGTCCTTAATAAGGATCTACTAAAGTTGACAAAAATCCTATGAGATCCTGACCCTTTTCAGAAAAGCGCCAGAAAAGGTAATTAAATTTCTAATTACCCCAATTCTTCTGGGTTGTAAAATAAAGATTTTTATATTACAAAGCCCATTATTTGATAGTGTTGATTCTCGCTAATCGTAACCCGATGCTCCCGATTTTTCACAGACCTGTATTAAGTTTTTACAACAAGTCGTAAAATTAATACTTTCCTGAAGATCTTTATTTACGCACTTCAATCTTGTAATACTCGTAAAAACGGTTTATTCATTCAATAAAAGTCTCGCGCGACTTATTTTGTTAAATTAATAAAAGAATTTCTTTTTTCACCGTCAGACAAAGACTGCGTTCCTAATTAAACTTTATTAATGAATTGTCGAGGAATTATTGTTTACGCACGATCATAAATAAGAAATTGGAAGTTATTAAAAGCGCTGTTTATTCGAGCTATGAAAGACAGGATATGCGCTTTCGTATTCCAATCAATTAGTAAGTAACCAGTCCCTTATTTTTTCACGTATTCAAATTTATTTAAATGCTAATTGAATAAATGTCGCACAAGATGCGATATTTAATATATATATATATGTATATGAATTTTATCGACGAAGGATTAAGATATAAATAGATACATAAGAATGGAGTCAAATTCTCAATAATAAACTGGTTGTTACAAAACCGTGCTTTTGACAGAGCTATTAATTTTCAGCACGATCTCGCCACGGACGAAATCGGATGAAAAATCGGTATGTCTTTTCTGTGCTTATCGGTTGTTTTGCAAAAAAAAAAAATAAAAGAAAAAAAAAAGAGAACTTTTGCAATGTTTTGCAGAATGGTTACATTAAGATAACGTCGATGATCATAATTAAGTGCATGACAATTTATGTCTTGATAATACTTTTTATGACATGCACTAGGATAATTTATTGCACCAGGGTATGACTAATTTGACAGTCGAGAAAGTTTTTTTTTTAAGTTGTTTTAATCTCGTTTCAATTAGTAATTAATTAAAGTAGGTTTTTCAATTGGTTTGATTAGTCATTTTAAGCGATAATTCTAAATACTCTAACTCTAGAAGTGGCAATATCTGCAACATATCATTATACCAATAGAATTTACCACATTTCCAGATTGTGCAATAGTTCAATTTCTCCATGCAATTACGGAAAAGTTTAATCGCCAAACACTCACTGAGAAAAATTCAATTCAAGTAACAGTCTCGACTGTAAATATAACAGTAGTGCATTCAAAAGTCACAGTCAAGACTGTAAACTCGGCAATTCATTATTTCCAGCGTTAATGGATAGTATAAGTACCAAAATTGACCTACTGATTTTGAATGATATTAGAAATAAGAAAATTAGCAAAAACGAGAGAAAAAGCAGAAGGGTAATAAAAGCATACCACCACATAGATCCTCGTCCTCGATTCTTCCTGCCGATTTCCGCGGGTAACGTCGGCACGGCGACCGCAAGGGCGCCCAACATCACCCAGAGTCTCATTTTGCAAAACGCGAATACGTCCAATAGGCCACCGTGTTCACCAATCACTCACTGGTGTCCCATAAGCGGTAACCGGTCACTCTTTGCGGCAGCAGTAGTTCGGCAAATTCGCCGCGGGACTCACCTCCGTCGCGACCCCCATGCCAAAATCCCCGATGGAAATCCTTACCCGGCGACAAAACCGGCACTAAACATAATTCCCTCAAACCACGTTAACTGTCACTTGGCGCGCCAACAAGGAGATCGTTAAAGGACAGACCTGCGCGTTCAGAAATCCGAAGACTCACTGTAACCGGCTTGGAGTTTGCCGTGGAAATTCACCCTCGACCTGGCAGTGCGAGCGAGAAGAAACGATCCTGATGACAGAGACGTGCGACGAGAGAGAAAAAAGAGAGCGGAGAGAGAGACGGAGAGAGACGAAGAGAGCACGGGGTGTTGCCCTTCTACCCTGTCGCCATCGGTAGTGGGAGAAGGTGCCAAAGTGGATGATCCTGGGTACCTGCCAATCCCCCGCAAGAGCCACTCCAGGGACAAACAAATAAAGGAAGAAACAAACAAGAGGAAGATATGGATCTGCGGCGCAAATCGGATTACGTGGTGCACGGCGTAAAATGGGAACGCCACTCGTACCGCGACGTCCAATACCCTTCGACGAACAAGTATAGGCCTCGTCCGGCGGACTGCATGCGTTCGGCCGCGAAAGAACCGATCTCGGGAGAAAGAGAGTCCCTCCACTTGGGGCCTCGGGGCCCCCCCCCGTCTCTGTCGATCGTCGCCCCCCTCCCTCCCCCCCTTCCTCCCCCTCACGTCCCAGCCCCCCGGCCTCCGGAGACGTTTCAGACCCGCCCCCTGGACCGGCCCTCCCGTTCTCCTCCGAGCCCCTTTCCGAAGTCCTCAGCTCTTGGTTCTCTTCTTGTTCTTTCTTCTCCTACTGGTTCCTCTTCTTGTTCCTCTTCTGTCTGGTCTTCGGTCGCACCTCCGCCTAGACGCTTTTGGTGCCAACACTTGAATCGTATCTAGCGCTCACCTTCGAGCGCTATGCGCTTTAATTGTCCTTTTTCTCTTTCAATTGCTTAATGGGATTTCGAATGGAGATTGGAGAACGACGAGATGATGGGAGGGATTGATAACCGATCGCACAATGGAAGATTATTATTTTCAATGGCGTAATTAAAAGCGACACAAGAAAGGAATTATTGGAATTGGAATCAACGTACTTTGACAACTTTCGTACCCTTATCGCTTATGAAGTTAATTAAATTTTTTTAATTGCAACTTATTATTGTCATTATCATGATTATTATTGACATTGTTATAATCATTTCAAGGATGAACCAATGTGTTGATAATGGTCCCTTTCCTACAAAAATTTAATTGAAATTGTTTAATGTCAATGCTTTCTTGACTTCTCATTTCTGAATGAAAAAATAGAAGAGAAAATAAGTCGTAAACACGACTTCTTTGGCGTTGGAAATATTTAAGATTAGGTCTCGGAAAGTGTAGCTCCTAATCGCCCTGAACTGAAAATGACAGATGTTTTTCTTATGTTTTTCAGTTCCTCGACAGTTATACCTGCGAACCAAGAGGAAAGGAAGAGTGTTTCAGTCAACAGTTACCTGTCAAATGGCTGGTCAGAATGAAATACAAACGAATGGAAATAATGACTATTTAGTTTCTCATCAAACTGACGAATCACTTTTACAAGAAGTTCTTTGGATGTTGAGCTATTGTACCAAATGAAGTAGAACAAGGATATGAAAATGAGATTCTCTTAAATGAATGGGCTATACACGCTTAATAATTTCAGCTTGAATGGAAATCAATCTTTTTGGCACAATCCCCTTTTCTGGGAACAAGTATTATTCAACACCTTTTAAAACGACTGCAAATTTTATTGTCATTTAAAATGAGATCACACGATAATTACGATATACCTTTACACGGAATAAAAGAGGATAATATTTTGTAGCAATACGAGTATGTTTGATAGATTATAACTAGAAGTAGAAAACAATATGTTTATTTAACTTCAAGAACTGCATTAATAACTCAATCATACAATTATGGCTAAACTATTCATAAAATATTTTGGATGTTCCAATACTGTATTGCTGTAATTAATATTCGAGTATGAAGCTTTCGACTCAAGTATAGAACATTATTAGATTTTGTCATACAGTATTGGAATTGTACCCATATAGTGTTGGAATTGTGCTCATATGAAATTAGAGAAATTCGTATGCCTGATGTTCCAATACTGCGTTTACTTGGTTGAGTTAAGAGAATCATGAGCGAAGAAGTGTGAGAAGTTTTATATGAGATTTGGAAATTTTTATATTTACTCAGAAAAATCTGTTTATACAAATTAAATTGTTAAATAACAATTTTATTAAAAATAATTCCAAAAAAAATTTATG
>JABFQA010000471.1:0-19795 GCA_022817065.1 Probaryconus sp. ZL-2020 | reverse complement strand
ACAGCGTTTTGAAAATATCTGATAGATGCGAATACTTACTTATCGTAGTTTTTAACAGGACATCTAATTTTTACAACAGGTGTCCCTTGAAATACAACAGCTACTCCACCGATTTCTAAATCTACATTTTTGTTTGGATTTTCTTGAGTAAAATTAGAATTTTGACTGAAAATTACAGGATGGGCGCTCGTTCCAGCTTCGCTGCAAAGCATAACGTTGCATGGCTTTTTTGAAGTCGGTTTGTGCGACGGACAATCTGACTCAGGTCGCTCTTGTTTTCTGCCTTGGGCCATTATTTGTTCACAAATAACTTCTCGCGTTTTAAATCCCCCTCCGCAAGATTTCGAACACTGTTTAAAATTTGCAAAAAAAAAAAAAAAAAGAAACAATCAACCGTTATTATTTTTACACCTTCCCTTTTGTCAATTAAATTATTGTTCCCAAAAAATGATTTCTTATCATCCAATTGAACTACATTTTAATTATTGCCAATTCCATGTTATTTTTAACGAGGGAATATATAGATCATCCCGAAATTACTGTTATAAGTTATATATCCAGGAAATCAAGTTGTGGTTCCTACTGCTAGTGATAGAAGCTAGACGTTACCTTACTTACAAACGTAACGTCATGTGATGCGTTGCATGACAATTACAACCAGAGTCGTCACTGGGGAAACAGAATCTAATATGCTAGTTGATGGAATCTTCCATAAGTTAAGCAACTTTGACATTCGTTAATCTGACTATATTGCAATGTGTACTCTCCTGAATGTCACAGCGCATCAATTGGATGTAGCGATTAAAAGAAAAGTAAAATATTGATGGAAAGTCAATAATTCAATGCAGTTCACTCGTCATTCCAATGAGTTATTTCAGAGTGCACGATTTAGATATTTTATCCAGCATTACGTTAAAATTCTTTTTTTTTCTCTCTTCTTTACTACGTTCTTCTTTGACAATTTACTTTCAAATATTTTTAATATGAAAGTTAACGCTTTAATATTTCGTCTGTATTAGCGAATACGAAATGACATTTCGTATTTTCGCAAAGTGTATATATTTCGTAAGGAATTTTTAAATTAAAAACTTCTTCGATATTTGTTAATTAATTACAATTTTGAACACTTTAATGTAACAAAAATGTCAAGCTGATATTGTCGTTATGAACAAAGTTAGGATGCATTTAATAATAATTTATTAAAATAATTCCGAAGCAAATATTTGTCGTTGGTTAATATAATTACTGTCTCCCTCTGAAGTCCTCTGTTCTTGACAGACAATAGAGATCTCTTGCGTAACGTATAATAAATGCTACACATGACATTCGGGAATTACACTATAACGTGCATTTCTGATTATACAAATGAAAAGGACAAATGAACTCAAATTCTTCTGTAATTGAAAAAGATAGCTACTGGAAATTATAAATTCCATTTGTCCCAATTAGAAACATTCGGTACCGTTTAAACTATATTTTTGCAGCAACGTATATTTTATTTAATATATTTTTTGTTTGTAAGATTTTTATAGACGTGACATTCGTTAATGGTATACTAAAATATTTTTAATACAAATCATAAAGTAATTCCTTACCTTTGACCATTTGCCAATCTGCCATTTAACTGGACAATCCCAAACGTTGCAATATTGTCTGTCGACTGGGGGTGGTTTCGGGCACATTTTATGTGGCACCACTATGGTATTACCAATACCACGCGCAACCTCGTGTATACAGGTGACGTCTCGCATTTGAATACCGATTCCGCAGGGACTATTGCAAGCCGAGAAGGTGCTAGTATTCCACCTGCAGAAAGTAAAGTAGATCGTTCAATTTTAATACGGCTCTCAAACAAAGAATGCAGCTAGCTAAAAGGAATGAACGCTGTAAGACAAGTTATATCGTGGCACTCAAATTTTCTGCTTTACAACTAAATCATGAGACGAGACAATGTAACATCGTGACCTGAAATCTACAATGTCCTATCCGCGAGTCTGCTATTGAAACCTATCTTTATTTGCAATTGCGTGTATTATTAAGTACGGCCATTAAACATTTAAAGTTTTATTTGCGCGAAGAAAACAATTTTTTTTTTCACCCTAACCCACGCGAACAATACAGCTGCGGCACTTGGAAATAACTTTTGGTTTACGCCTTTGGAAGTACAGAATGTTCACGATATATTTAATATGGACATAGTGTAAGAAATATTATTTTATACTTTATATATGTGAAATAAAGTGGACGAAGAAAATTATTTTCGTTATAAATTCTTAGGAAGGCATAAATAATTATAATGTATCTACAAAACGAAAATAATAGTTTTCTCAAACTGGATGAAAGTTTGTGGTATAAATTTGGCATCTTAAATTTGGCATTGACTTTTCTTAACGTAATTATGAATAAATAAATACAATAATTTCATAAAGAGATAAATTTACCTAGGAGGACATGGATAATCGTTGCAGGTTTTAATTCTAGACTCTGGTTTTGTGTCTGGAGAACAAAGAAATGGTGATGTCGATTTACCGGTATCATCTCGTACGCAGGCGACTATTAAATCTTGAATCCCTGAGAAAGAAAAAACGATTCGAGCTTTTGAAACCTTAAAATGTTTAGAAGGCAATGTCACTGATAAATATTAAGAAAATAAACGCAAAATTATTGTTTTCCGCTTATTACAAAATTGGATGCATTATTTATATATACCTCCTAAACACGTGGCACTGCAATCTGTATATCCCATTTCTTTCCACGAATATGTCGTATGCACCGCAGTTCCGGGCGCAACTTTGATGCTGCTCTCGTAGTTTCCCGGACCGGAAAAACTGGACGAAGGTCTATAAGGATCGTTTAAACTGGATTCCGCATACCCACTGTCTCCAACAGTGTCAATTTTATACGACAGACTGTTGCTAACTAAATTGCAAGGTTTCATTATGCATTTCTCGGCTTCCACTGGTTTTGGTCCAGAACATTGCCGGTCGGGAAGTTCGGCTATTGTTCTACTAAATTCCAAAAATATTTTACAATGAACTTCTCTTCGTCTTATGCCTTCACCGCAAGTTACACTGCAAGGTGACCAATCTTCTGCAATGTAACTGTAACATATTATTTATACATTTCGTTTAATTCGTACATTCCGACAAAAATCTATTTTAAAAACATGAAAAACTCTAAATGCATCATCTTGAAAACTTACGTTGATTCTGAAGGAATTGGTTGGTCTATCAACTTTTCTGGTATTGGCGGTGCTGGGTAAGATTGCACCAGTGGCTGCGTCATCTTTTCATCTTCAACAGAAATCAAAATTATTAATCATTTAAATTTAAGTTTTATTTGATAAGATCTAATTAATAGAAATGAATTAATTACTTACAGTGAGAACAAAGAATATTCGTTTTGCATTCCTGCTCGGTGTGAGGTCGTTCTGTAAGATCACAGTCCTCTGACAATTGTCCAGTGCCATCTCTACACTCGATAACTCTGGTACGTACACCATTACCACAAGAAACCGAGCACTGTTCAAAATAATGATTATAATTATTTTTAAATTTTCCATTATATTATACATGATACTAATATTATAATTTCTAATATTATTGTCATTCTCTAGTGTTTATATTATATTTTCATGTCATTATTATCTGAGTTACTTTAACCCAGAAAATGTCTTGAGACTTAATTAATCAAAGACAGTTTGGATGCTGCTCAATTAACTTTTATTAATGACAAAAGATTCTATATCCCTATATTTACGTAATACTCCTTCATCGTTAACATATAAATAATTAAATTCTTTCATTTTAAATGTGAAAATAAAAAATGACTATTTTAAGATTGTTTAACAATAATATTGTTTCTATTATTTTATGTTAACGTTAATCAGAATTCATTAGTTTAACATGTGCTTTTACGAAAACGTTGTTTTATTTCCGTTTTTAATTTTTTTTCCCCCTATTTTCATTCGTGGAGTTCTGTAACAGAAGCCACTTCGAGTAACAAAGAAGTCTGCATCAACAGCAGACGAATGAATTTTCTAGACTCAATAGTCCGTGTCGTTTTACATCTGTATAGTATAGAATATAAACATGTACGTCTGGACGCGTCTATGCAATTCCCCTGGAATTTCAAGGATTCCTCGCTTCTGAATGGCAGTCTGTCTATATCCTCGTGCATACATTCTGGTAACACATTTTTAAGTATTTTAGAATATACTGCATACTCATTTGGAAATGATGTTTAAAGTTTATGCTACTCATTTTATACGCTGATATTCAGGAAAGTCCTTTTACCTTATGCGAAATAGAATTGAAATTGTATTATTCGAATTTTTTTAAAACACTTTTTATATCCGTTGCATTATATAAACTATCTTTCAAAAATTACTAAAGTGCTTAATAATAACAAACATTTTTTAGGCATTTAGAATTTACATATAAACTTTCATGAAATTCTTAAACGAACGTACGATATTCCTATGATTTACGTGCGATTCCGTCGTATATCCCTGAAATCCCCATGTGAATCCCATATAATCCTAAAATGATTTCGATGTGATTTTCATGTCACTGTTAAGAGAATCTAACATAACTTCTCTGGTAGAAATTGAATTATAGCTTCAACTGGTTCACATCGACATGATTCGATCGAAAAACATCCAGTTTCAAACTGGCAATGATGTTTATGTGATCTAGATAATACCTATCCGAGCTTTATTAGCTCCAATTAAGGTCATATTTTAATGTCTAATGTCTCTAACTAAAAGTCAGTTATTTTTAAACAAATACGTAAAATTTATAAAAGATTATAATTAATTAGTGAAAGTATAAATGAAATTAATGAATCAAAAGTCACGTAATTAATGTATAAATACATAAACAGCACACATATGTACATGAAAACATAGTTATTTAAACGTTTACATATGAACGTAAAATTAATTCATGAAATTTCCATTCTAAATGTGATTTCTAGTAAATTTGTGATATGAAACTTAACGATATAATGTGATGAATCCTATTTGTTTTATTACATCATAAAACTTAATGTATACGACAGAAGTACAAATTACTAAATAGAAACTGTCACGTAAATTTAGATATTAGCCCTTCGAATTAAACAGAAAGCACAGTCTGTATATAAGTAATTGTGAGAATATTACTCTCGGTATTTTGACATTTCGAAGAATTTTTTTTTATTAACAAAAAAAATAAATACATAAACTCAGAGCATTTATAAACTGTTATATTTTTTTCATCTCTTTTTATCCCTATCTTATATAATATATAATAGAAGCTTTTCGAAGGATTTCATTATTTTCAACTATACCTATTGGAATATCATATAAATGTAGTATACAGATCTTTAGGAATATTGGATTTTTAAAATGTCCATTGTCTTAACAAATTTATTTCAGTATATCCACTTTTCTGAGTATAATAAAGTATTGTTCTCCAATCCGATCACCCTTCTATTATTGTACTACCACCCTTCTTTCTTGTTCTTCCATCAAAGGAATCAGAGTAAATATTGAACTGAAGTGTGCAAGCCGTTCTATAACGTCCGGAGGTATTATTCTACCAGATAGAAAATGATGGTTGCATTTATACAACCACTTAAACTAAATGATTTTATCTTGAATATTGGCTAACGTTTAATAAATTGAACAAGTCCATTCAGCTACGAGGTTTTCGAATTATTTCCAGAAGAAAAAAAGGTGAAATTATTTAAGGAGAAAGGAACGTCTTGTCTGATCGTCGAAATGATAATGCTTAAAAATTATTATTAAAAATTTTATTAAAAATTTTCATTTACAAATATATGCTCGTTAACTTGTGAAAGAAATTGTTGGCGAAAATTTCACATGAAATAACGAAAAAGATTCCTTTCTCTTTGGAAAAAAGTCAGCTTTTAATATTACTTTATTAATATAATTTTGACATAGCGTAATTTTGTTTGACTCAAAACATTGTTACACTGGAGAATATTCCTCTTTTTCGTTTTTTTTTTTTTTTCTTTCTTTTGATGTGTATTTTTCTGAGGTACGTTCCGTTAAAAGTTACAATTCGTTAAGAAGCGCACTCGTTAAGGTGCATATACTAATACATGAGTTATGTACCGCAAAAAAGAGAACAGAAAATGTTATGTCAAAAGTTGTTACATACTGTTGGAAAGATGCCACTGACAGAAAGAGAAACTTGACTGCTTCTAAAAGATCGCCATAAAAAGATTGCGCGAAATTTGTTTTGTTTTTCTACGTTTGTCCGATAACTTTTGAATGACTTACGGCTTATAGTCTTACGTACTTTATCCGTGCTTTATAATATAGTGTAAAGAATTTAGTCTCCAGCTTAAAGCGTGGAAAAGTTCGAGATTCCTTTTTTCGAAAATAAGTCATAAAACTTTATGAATTATAATTTTTATTAGAAGACAAAATGTTAAATAAAAATTATACGATTTTATTTTTTAAATAAATATTAAGCTGAATCGTTATACAGTGAACGAATTGGAAACCGTGATAAGATGGAATTGAATGGAGTTATGTTAATATTAAAAAACAATTTTGCAGTATTGCTTATTTTCATTAATAAAAAATGTAATTGCGAATTAAGTTTTTCGGAAAATGTATGATGTTTTTCATTACATTAGCATTATGAAAATAGAGAAAATGTGCGTTGGGTAAACAGCAAAGTATAGTTCGCCAAGGAAGTAATAAGATTTAAAAGTTTCTTAACAATCTTTCCATTTACATTTGCTTCATGTTCAATCTTCAATAAATGAGTTCTTTTTAATGATCGTTAAATATATTATAAAACTTTACAACATAAAGAATTATATATAGGTATTTGTATGTAATTAACAGAAATGTTTTTTAAGAAACATCATTAACATAAATTATTAACACATAATATTACATTAATGATTGCTAATGTATAACATAATATTATCATTTTATACAATTAAATATGATGGAAAAGTTTAATAGACTTGCTTTGAGATAAAGTTATTATGCGTGGAATTCTATTCTTAAATAAAACTTTCTTATTTCCGACTACATAAGTCTGTTGATTGTTAAACTTGTTTGTCATAAACAAACAAGTATACTTTTAAATAAGATAAAATGTATATCTCAGAGATTACAATGCATTTATATGCTTTGATAAGAAAATGATAAACTTTCACTGTATATACGACATTATTTTAAATTATAAAATCCTCATTATTCACATCAACACTTTTTATTACTCGTCTAAAAATTCATATTTCAAAGATTAAATTCTTGTATTCAATTTTTCATTTAATCTCATATATCTTCAACTTAATCTTTATTGTACACTGTACTAAAAGTAATAGTTTATGTTAAAAAAATTAGAAAAAAATGTAATTTTTTCTTTTGGGAGAACTGAATATTGATTCGAACTACTGGATTTCGACAGTAGTCTTCTGTGGTAGAATTACAGTTTTGGACTTTCCCCCTTTTTTTCTTGGCTATTATTTCAACAATCTAATTTGACAGTTAATTAATAATAATATTTTACTATAATTGAAAAGCACAGATTTCTAATATTTCTGTAAATTTTAGAAGGAACATGTGCTAAAATGTACACCCAAGTCGATTTAGACTTGATGTTGTAATTTATGATGCTTCACAATTTTTGATCGATATATAAAGCTTCTCATTGTAAAGCACTATTCTTATTCGGCAGCTTTCTGCAGAGCACTCTAGGTTAGTTCGTATAAAACGACTAATGATTCCATCAGTCTGAAGTCTGAATAAAAGCTGGAAGACAGAAATTGATCTTTAAGCACAGAATACTTTTCTTTCAATATTATTTCTTCCCTTTTATTTATTCCTGGCAACTCAATTTTCATGCTGCTTGTTAAAAAAATATTCTTTTTTTTTTTTTTGGATTAAATTGCATATCGTAAAAGCGAAGTGGACTATGTATAACGTATAAATATCTCAAAAGTGTATTATGTACCAAATCGAAAGATTTTATTAACAAACATTCTCTTTAAATAAAATAAATATTACAATGCCGATTTACTAAAATGACATGAAAACGAATTTTTATTCTATTAAATGGTCTACTATAAATTGCGGTGCATAATTTAAAATTATTTAAACAATCAGAATTCCAAATGTCACATTAGTTAGACAAAGCTGACATACAATATTTTTCCAACTGTTTTATACCATACGCGCACATCTTATAACATATCTTATACCATAACGTAAAGAGAAATAACTTTGAAAAGTGACTTTTGGATATGCATGAATAAATTTATGAAGACAGAAGTATAATATAAAAATCATACTATATATAAATAAGAATTTCCATAAAACAGAATTTACTACAATTTACATATATTTCGTTATATCAACAAGGAGTAAAATATTTGTAAAAACTATGAACCCTGAGCATCTGTATTGATTTTTAAAGAAAAATGTCTTGTTTTTTTTTTTCCAACTGATCATTTTTAATGCAAGGAAATTTATTTTTTGAATTGTAGTTTATAGAAATCCTGGGGGTAAGATTTCAGTAATTTCTTTGTCTGTGGTGAAGGAGGGCAGTTACTTTCGCCAGCACTTGAGAAAATTTCTGGCAAATCCCACAACGCTCATTGTCAAGGAAAGCTTTGCTTGGTTGGCTTAAGTCATCTCCACATTCCCATTGAGGTTCAGAGAGGGTGGGACATAGAGAGAAAGAGAGGGGTGGGAGTGGATTTGTTAATCTTGGAACCGTAGCAACGTAAACGCGTCTGCCGCTTTGATTCTACATTGCGTCGGGAAAATTGAAACGCCGCCAGGCGTTGTGATTGCAGTTAGTACAAATGCATCCATGTATTGGCATTCCACATAATATTATGTTTTTCAGCGATGTAGATTTAGACATTTTCTGATAAAGCATTTTAAATTATCTGTTTTCATTGTAGACAGCTGTTTGCAGTTTTGCAAACGTAGTTAACAATTCATAAGATAGCAAAGCAAAAAAGGAAAAAAAGGAATTATAATTATTTTGAGCTGAGATTACAAATTTTCTGGTATACTTATAATTTAATAATTATTGATTTTGGGAAGCTTTAATGCTTAATAAGCTGATAAGCAAACGGTTTACAATTAGATAATTACCGTATAATTCATGGAAATACAGTAAATATTTATTCCAGTTGAGTGAATTATTATATGAAGTGTGTATTATTCTATATTGTATTCATTAAGTTAACGTATGTACTTTATTCAGTTAGAATCAAGCGGATATTGATTATGCCACATTATTTGAACACATTAATAGTTATTTACATTTTCAAACTAATCCCAAAATTTTTCTAATCCTATTTACTTCTGTTTATACGACAGTTTTTAATTAAGATGCATTTATCCGGTAATAATGAATAAACTACAATACATAAATAGGTATTGATTAACAATAGAGTATACGAGCATTAATAGTTACTCAAAATATATCACAATTACACACACTAAAAATTCCCATTAGCTAATATGGTAATGGTCATTCTTTCTCATTATCACTAAATAATGATAATTCATATATGCTAAACGTACGTATCAGAGATACATTTGTGATAATTAACGGCTTACTAAATGAACATTTTTTATAAAATTTTTATAACACATGTTTTAAAGAATCGTATTCGCTTTTATATGTCAAACGTTTAATTACGTGCTTCATATTTTATCGTTCGTTATATACATTGTTTATTCTGTTTCAAAATTGTTATTTATTCACGAGGTTTGACTTTGTATGTATTTTAATTTAAAGATTAGTGAAAAAAATTGATCTAACAATATCCTGCAAATTTAGAGCAACAACATGTTGCAAGAAAAACAATATTCGACGTATATTATATCTGTTATGTGCGATTTGATGTTGCCATACATCATCATCACTTTATCAACAACTTTTATCTTAAATTTTCAGGTTCGCGAGCAGCCCCAGTGATTCAAATAAACCTCAGGCACTGTTGAGGTAAAACACTTGATGGAAGAAGACAACTTATTTGACATCGAAATTGATGTGTTTGATGACTGTGAATTATGCAGTATAGCTCTATCAAAATGTAAACAGAATAACAGCGACCACATCTTTATTGCATGATAAGTTGACATGATGTTTGCAGTACTTTCTCATGTAGGAGGGAAATAAGGTATGAAATTTTACAACGTCTATCATGACTTACAACGATAATTCTAATTTTTTGCGTTGATTGGAAAGTAAACGTTAAAGTGAATTTTTTACGAAGAGGAAAAAAACATTTGACTAATCAAAGGATTGCATTAATGATCAACTAATTTATATAATTTGTCGTCAAAGGTATTATGCGATTAAACGTTGAAATGGTGAAATTTCAATTAATGAGTATGCAGCAAAACAAATCGATTTTTCAAACGCCATTCAAGCAAGTGGAATTCATAACTCTCTCGTAAAAAGTTTTAAACTAACGTTAAACTCATTTAAATGGAATTAAAAATGTATTTCGTTGAAATTAGATGTGTTTATTTTTACTAATAGACTGTGAATTAATTTAAAATGAAGCTCATTAATGCAAATTGATATATATATATGAAGAACGTAATTTTCTTTTTAAGAACGTAAAGACTTATGGCACAATGATTTTAATAAGTCGTGATTTGAATTTAATTAAAAAACTTTTATTACATTTATATCAAATTGTCATATTTTTGTCAAATTGTGTCATATTTTTTTAACTGTTCTTTGTTTTGACATATGAATTTATATATCATTACCATTTCGGTTTTCCGACGTGATCCTATTTTTTCAATTCCATTTCATTAACCAGTAGAAACCCCTGTGGTGTCGTATTGTAGGAATGAATGTAGATCAGACTATTTACATTGTTAAAGCTTTCACTATGTCTGTACACGCGCCATATATTACTCCTCATGCATATGTTTCCTTTGATAAATCTTTTACATGGGCAATGTATAAATTCGTAATAGAAATAAACAAGAGATAAGAGAGTAAATACACATTCAAACGGGAAAAATATAAAAAGGGAGCAAGGAGAGAGAGAAAAAAAATACACAAATCAAAGAATAAGTAAGAAAGTTGAGAACGAGGAGGGTGCTCTGTGCTTAAAAGATTCGTGAATTTCTGTGGTCTGATCACGAGGAAGGAAAAATCGGATTTAAGCCCCATTCCGCTTGCCTAACCGTCGAAGAAAGTGCACTTCCCTTTATTGCTCAAACCTCTCTCTTCCATTTTTCCAGTTTCCGCGCACTGAGAAAGCATCCAATTCGTTTTTCCGATGATACACGTTTGTTCTTTTGTTTTTTTTTTGTCTCCCCCGATGTGCATCAAAGTTAACGTTTTCGAAAATTTACATTCCAACACTTTAAGCAAATATTGTTCAACTATAAAGCATCGAATTCGCTAATGCAGATACTTCAAAAATTCATTTAACGATTTGTCGTTTAATTTGTACTTTGTCTTCGTGCAAATTGATATTACGACTGTGAGTGATATCGAATAATAAACATTTTTTCGAGATTGATGGAATGATGGGTTTACATAGAATGATTACAAAGTTTTACTTACGTCACTCCATTGACTGCTTTCCCACATAGGACAAGATATCGTGTTGCAAGTCTCTTGATAATGAGGTTTGTGCGCTGCACTGCATTTATAATCTGGCAACTGATAATAAAGAAAAGTTTCAACGTTCCATTGTGTAATGTTGGAGAAAATCTTGAGATTTCTCACTTGTATGTGAATTAAAAAGCTAATTTCTTCTCTGTAAATACATGAATTGACGATATAATCATTTTGTCTGACTAAATATAATGTTTACTACTGAAATATTATTTTTTTAATTTATTACGTTATTACGAAACGTATTGGGAGATGAATATTCATAGTTTTTATAACTCAGCAATTAGGAATTTTTTAAAAATATCTTTTAATGAAGTTAAACACAAAATAAAGACAAAAGATAAATCTTTTTATTGGTTTCTAAACCTATTACTTTCTTTTAATGTATAAATTGTAAATCGTTTTATAACTATATATCAACTCATGAATATAGAACTTCATTGTTAGCATCTATCCTTACCTTGGAAGTAGCATTTCCATTTTCTTCGGTGCAAATTACGGGCCTCGTCCTGAAACCGCCACCGCAACTGGCGCTGCATTTGCTCCACTCTTCCGTTATCCATCTGCAAAAAAAAAAAGTTGAAATGTAAATATTTCAATTCAATGATAAATACGTCAAATTAATAACAAAAAAAAAAAAAAAAAAGAAAAGTTACGACAAAGTTTTTCTCCTGAAAGCAAAGTTTAAGAATTTATACGGGATTTCTCTTTTGAAAATTATTTGCTTTCATGAAAGGAATTTCAAATATGCCAATACACTTAATTAATAAAGGTGCTAATTTTCAAGTTATCTTTCCCAACGAGACATTGTATTTTCTTCACATTTTTAATGAAAATATCAGTATGTAACGTTAATATTTACATTGAAAGTTTTGTAGAAGTAGGTGTACTTCGTAAGTGTTTACACATCATTATCATCTGCCAATGTTGGCTGACGAGAATCAACGATTTATCACGTACGTATGCACTGATTCAACTGGTGCTCAGAAATCATCGAGCTTAAATAATTTAAGAGAGCACTTTATACCAAAGAAAATATATATGAAAGCGAAATCTGTTTTTCTCCCAGTAGAAACGAGTACATTTTAACTGAAAACCACTCTAAAAAATTAAAATCTAATTTTGAATTGACTAGGTATGAATTCCCATAGGTCTATCTAGAATTTCTTGGCAATTCTTATCGTTAGCAACCAAATGAAATATATAAAATTAATCATTACAATTAGACATCGTAACCGTTATAATCTAGCTACTAAAATTTAATACTTCAACGAATTGTCAATACTTGGCATACAAACACAAACTTAACATAATATTTGTTAGCTTTTAATGTGGACGAAACTACTCCATATATATAACATGTTTTAATTAAAACTTGGTTATCATTAAGTTTTAGAAAAGTGTATATCTTAAAATACTTTCAGCACTTTCGTCTGCACTTGGTGTTTGTATTATCAAGCTACCATTAGGAGAAGTCAAAAGTCGCAGTTGAAGAGTTCATTTTTTTCAAAATTAATTGCCTGAACTTTGTCGAGTTTTGTTTGTATGATGTAATAGTAATACTGTGTAAACTTAATAATTCTCGCAACACCGGCATACGCTTCTCTGTTGGTTCAATTAGAAGGGTCCGTAGTCTCCACTATTTACGATACCTTCCTTCATGATTAAACATACTTAATGGACTTGCGAAATAATTGAATTTGCTCGCTTCAACTCAATGGAGAAATGTATATCTTGCTTTTCACATTTCTGAAGCTTACGCTAAGTGCGATTTTCAAATCATCAAATCAATAATTTACAGTCCTATTGTAATGCTCGAAAGGCATTTTTAAAACGGAAATTATAGTTGAAATGGCTACAGACTTGCGAAACTAATATAATTGTCTCGATTAAAGAAGATATAATATTTGACACGTCAAATAACCAACATTGATTTAAGTGAGCTAATCGAATCATTGAAAATGAAGCGAAGTATTTGACATAATGATTGAATGAAATATTTTAAGTTTAAAAATGATTTAATTTCGTGTGCCATCGGTAATTGAACTATGCTTAAGCGCGTCACACAATCGATTCAATTAGTGATGTATTTGAAATATAATTAAACGTTGTATGGGCCATTTAAAGAATAATACATTGACACAAATTCATCGCGCAAGTTCAGCAAGTTCAAGAAAAATAAATACGAAGATTAATACAATTTCATTCTTTTATTGAAGATTTACAGTGTAATTTAAGAACAAAATTTTTTTTTATTTCTTAATGCTTCAGTAATATCGATTTGTCTTTGGATTCTGACTGTTGCTGTTTTTGTTGGAACTATGCTTTTTAATATGTTTTATAAAGTTTAACAACAAAACAAAAAGTGATGTATGCGATGTAGAAATAATAACGTGTAGACACTTGTGAACACTGTTGTGCATAGCTGTTAGATGTGGCTATGCAATAGTGGAAAGTACCTGGAATACGTCGTCCCCAGCGTATGCAACTGAATTAAACTAAATTCGCGAGTAAAGCTATTAGCGCGATTTAATGGTAGCGAGCATCGTCCTGATTTATTAACAACACCGTAGCGTTAACTGCAATTGTCAAAGCTAACTCAATTCTCATTCACATGCAATATCCACTGAGAAAAGTTTTGTCAGGACATCAGACAAAGGTAGCTTTGAAACACAGCTTTTGTTTTGTACATTGCCTCGTGTTCGAGCACTTTGAACATGCTTCCTCGGCTTCATTATTTGTACAATATTTACTTGTAAATTAATTTTCATTCTCTACACTTTTGCTATAACAATTCATTTATCTCTGATATCATCCAGTATTATCAACTGCATGCTAATGAAAAATAGTCTTTCACATTTTCAAATGCATATTCGAACGAATATACTGAAACAATGTATTTTCACTGCAGCTCACTTTTTTTAAATCCTTTAGTTTTGCAAAAATAGAAAATACTGAACATAATATCTTTCTGAATTGTAAATTTTTGGAATTTTTGTGTTTTTTTTTTTATTGAATAAGAATGTAACATTCTTCGAGGCAACCATTTGGCATATTTTATATTGGACAGAGGACTAGCATTATTTCTTTCTATCTTATCAAATTCAATAAAGATAAATACGTATCAATTGACTATAAAACTAAGACGAATTTTATTGTTTCATATGTTCGCAAATACACGTGATTCAAGCACAAGAGATTATTGTGAGCCTGAGTCATCTCTTTTATATGAATTTAAATCAGATTTAAAACATCGTCTGAATCTTATATTTACTTTAAACAACAAAAAAAAATGATTTTAACAATTATAAAAATAAATGTGTTAATTATACGCGTATAAATGAAATTGAACTATAAATGTCGATTTTATTAAAGTATGGCATCACCGGTATCTGACACATCTAAATGAATTTGTATATGTGAAAATCAAGACGTTCGCTAGAAACGTTGCGGCAAGATTTTTTCGTAGCCGTATACGTTTCTTAGCGAACGTATATTACGCCTGCCATGACAAAATGACATAAAACGTAACCCGAACATAATTTTAAATTGACTATATCGGAATACTTCTGTTTCCGATGTCAATTTTTTTATTTTATTTATATTATTTAGATATTACCTTATATATATCTCTCTTGAAACAGGCTCCTAAGTCTTCAGATTTTATAAAAAAAATTCTTGAAATATATGACATTTCAAAAAATGTCATTTTTCATTAAAAATATTGACGTATATGACGTCATCATTTGCCTATTCCATCGCCAATTTTTCCCGTTGGATGGCGCATCAGTCAATGTTTAAATTACACGGAATAATTTAAAAATGTTTGAAACGTGAAATTCAATGTAACAAAAATAAGTGATATCAAACCCCAAAATTACAATTTCATTGTAAAGGGTTCGGCAAGATTTTTTTTCAGTTATCCGCCAAATCCAAACAACAAAAAGATTTGATATCACATGAAGGCAAGTCTGAAAATTAAAAAAAAAAAGAAAAATAATTAAAACCAAAATTTCTTGCTGGTCTACTAAATAAATAAGACCAGCAATATCGTCGATAGCGTAGTAGGTTAGGCGTCGGTATTGTAATTGTAAGGCCTGAGTTCAATTCTTCGTAAAAGCGAAAAAAAATTTAATGCAACAACCGACAGCGTTACCACATTTATATGATTTACCAATACTGTTCACGAATTTGTATGAACAGATCTTGTTAATGAAATGTCATAATAGCATCAATCTAGAAACAAAAAAATGAATATAATCTATTTTTAAATAACATTTTATTTCCAGTTCAAAATAAATTATAATTGAAATAATTTTGCCTAAAACTTATATTAACTATTATTATTAAGAATATGTAAAAATGACTACAGTTACCGACAGAGTTCTCAACTTAGTTTTTATTAAATATTTATAATATGGGTTAATATTTATGGTAAATATTAATTCAGATCATTCTTGGAAAAGATTAAAACATTTAGGAAAAAGTCTGGTACAAATTAATTGCTTATTTAAAATGAATTCACGGTAATGCGATTGTTTAACCTGAACGTGAGTTTCCAATATTTCAACAATCGTATTACCCTAAATTCTTTTTACAGAAACAATTTATACCATACTTTTTCTACATGTTCTAATCCTGTTGAAGAATCATCTGATTTAATATTTTCCATAAATATTAACGCATATTCAAAATATCTTTAAAACAGTTTTTCTCAGAGTATGTTGGTAACAGTTGTTTGCAATTGACTTTGACATCCTCTTAATTTCTTTAATTAATAAAAGCATTTTAATTATATTTCATATTTTTCTGTAATTTTGATTCTAGAAACAATCGCATCATCGATAAGAAAAGGCTTTCAAGAATTAAATGAAAAGATGGACTCCGTGAAACGATCATTACAATATGATTTCCGAAAAGGATTCCAAAATTTGATATCTCTGGTGCCATCCAACAGCAATCGCATTACAATGCAGGAAATACGAACGAACATTGGTGTAGAATTTCCATTGTTAGATATCAAATCTTTCGATGAATTTGAAGAAAAACTTTCACAGGAGAAAGAAATAGAAACAACATTGGTAAGATTTTTTCTATCTTTAATTTTTTGATAATTAAAAACAAATTTTGTGTAATACGTGCACAGAAAGTTGTCCTTTCTGATCGTGTAGAAAGGTCTCAAATGCTGCACACCGTGCAGAAAAGTCCAAAACTGTATAGAAGATTTTCAAACCGTGAAGAAAAGTACTTTTTTGCACGGTTTTGAACTTTTCTGTATGGTGCAGCATTTGAGATCCTTCTTTTCAAAAAACAATCAGAACGGACAACTTACTCTGCGAACTTGTGTTAGCAGCACTCTCTTTGCTTGTGCTGCTAATTCACACTCATACTGAATTTACCAACATTCCGCACCAGTATAAGAATATACTATTTTAATGTTACTAATAATGAATATTAATTATTTTTATTTTCATATAGATTGCCTTCATTGAAACCCTAATCAAACCCTGCAAAGATATTAAAACTTGCATTAGCAACGTTTTATTGGCCATAATTGCCAAACCGATCCAATTGGAATACAGTGGCTGTGGCAGAAAAATTCATGGAATATCAAAAAAAAAATTTTTCAGCGACAAGGCTTTACAAAATTATGTCAGGTAATTATACTCAAATAGTATTAATAGGATTAGTGGCAGTAAAAAATGTATATTTTTCTATCCAATCTGAACAATATTTATTAACAACGAAGGCTGCAACTTTTTTTAATACGGTCATCCAGTGTAATCCTTAATACTCACATTTCTAATACTTCTCATTCACACTTCTATTTATATTTTTAACATACTTTATATATTTATTCTTTATTTACAAGTATTTTTTTATTTCCGGATATTATTTTATCAAATCAGACTACAACTAAAAATGAGATTCTTTCAAAAACGAGCAAGTGGTTGTCTGGGGCATCAGATCAAGATGGAGGTAAAAAACAACGTGACTTAGCAGCTAATGCACGTCAGGAGTAAAAAAAAGAAATCTTCATTAATAATTTCTTTATAATTTTTTCTTATACGTACCATTATCTAAATTAATAATATGTTCTTTAAAATAATGATATTGTTTAACGCTTAAATGCTAATTACAAATATTTTTAATGGAAGTTTTTATCTCATTCTCTTACATACTGTGTTTGAAAATTAGTGATTAAATCATTGTTCGACATATATTTTGATTATAATAAATTATTTATAACTGAAATTAGTTGTAATTTATTTTTATGAAAATTATATTATGTAATACCAAAATTCTTGGGTATTATATACTATCAAAATACTTAAATACTTCGGCAGTACTTATAAATCTATAGAAATTGGGTCACGATCGGCTGTCAAGGGACTGCCAATCATCGATGTGGATATTGGGCAACGATTGGCAGTCAGTAGATCGCCAAGTCAGTAGTCAATATTCGGCCACGATTGATCCCCAATTGTTTGCCGATATTCGATGCACAACATTGGATCACGGTCGGTTGTCAATAGATTGCCAAGCATTGGTACTTAATACTGGGTCATGATCGGCTGTCAATGCATTGCCAAGCTTTGGCGGTCAATATTGGGCCGTGCATGATTGGTGTTTCATAACGATAGATTGCTGAAGAATGGCTGCCAAGCGCCGCCCGACCCTCGCTGAAGCTGTGCCAGGCTTGGGCCGATTGTAAATTTCTGCGTGGGTTCTTCCATTACAGCAGGTGTATTGGCTGCATTAATGACCTGGTTGATGTATCTACTCACAGTTGGCTGGCTAATTTGGAAATAGTGATTCATAGCTATGTCCATCTGATAACACCCTGAAGAAAAAAACAATAAGGCACTGAGAACCTGTGAATTAAAAATAGTATTAATTGTTTATATAATTGTTTATTATCCTGTGAATTAAAAATAGTATTGTGTTTATTTAATTGTTGGTTATCAGAAAATATTCGTAGTAGAAATGATTTTCCTACAAAACTTTGCAAAAATCTATACAACTCTGAAAAACTCCGATAATTTTTCTACAAAATATTTCAAATTTCTATATATCCATCAGAATCGGGACTTTCTAGACTTATATTTTATCTCGAAAAAGAATTCAATAAATTAAAAAGTTTCATAGACATTCGTAGATATTTACAAAGTTTTTTAGACAAAATTGTAAAATTTCGCTGAGTTTCATAGAGTTTTGTAGAAATATTACTATCACAAGGGATAATTAATGTCATTTATTTGTAGCTTTACAACTATTTTTTAAAAAACTTTGTAATAGCAAATATATAAATAAATTCAGTTATAAATTAAATTATGAACGGGTCTACAGTATACCCACAACCATGTTCCACCAAAATTTAAAAAATCTTTATAACTTTCATTTATGAAAATAAAATTTGATGACTTTCTGATCAATACCTTTATATCTGTAGGTATATCTGTAACTCTTCGTACAGGCTCCATGTATTGCTCAATTACATCTATAAACTGCCTCACTGTATTCCTTTTCAGTCTAAAAATTTGTTTAAACTCAGTATTTCCCAGTTCGAACGGATTTTCATTAGGATGAAATATTCTACGATTTCTATTATGAACATCATAATAGCCAAAGACAACCGCTGCATTTAATAAATCTTGCATCTGTAAAATAAAATTTTCAAATTAATGTTATTTTTTTACAATAAACAAATTACTAAGTAATGAATCTGATATTCTCCATATAAAACAGTATAATATTCATGGTTATGTTGATGTTTCATTTTCTTAATTAAATAAATAATAACAATAATTAAATAAATTAATATTTAAGATTAATACTTACATTATAAATTAAATTGTTTTTACTCCTCCACTTACACCTATTTACCTATTTACCTATTTACACTATTTACAATATTACAATCCTAAAATCATTCATATAGATTCGAAACTCGATCGCAATTTTAATGCAGTGTTGCCAGCAGTTACGCGTGGCTTTTCCACGCATGGAATTTTCGTGAATAAGGGCCTAGGCCAACAAGCCGAAGCGTGGATTCCGGCCAATTAGGTGCGAGCAAAGTGGGCCGCACCAATCACCGTGGGCGTCGCTCCTATTGGTTGCCGTGAGCTAACGCTCGGAAGTATATAAGGAGGGAC
>JABFQA010000470.1:0-19796 GCA_022817065.1 Probaryconus sp. ZL-2020 | reverse complement strand
TTTTTATTTTTTTTTTTTTTTTTTTTATTACCATTTCATAAAAAATTTTATTTCGTCATTAAAATGATTATAATATTCAAGAAAAATGATTATCGATAAGAAAGAAAATAATTAAAACATAATTAACTTTTAAAAATGGTTCAACGTCATAAGAATTTAATTAATTAAAATTGAATTGAGATCAATTTTTTACAGTGGATGAAAATCTGTGAAGGAAAATTAGCGGTTCTTTAATTTGATTTATAGTTTATTCGTACTTAAGAAAATTATCGTAATGATGATTTAGTAGTGATTTAAATGCAGGAGGGTCTATTAAATGTTCCTACGGCACTGGATTTGATAATAGCACGACGTTAGTCGCAAACCTCTTGAACAAATTTCCGGCGCAAAGGGGGCGCAAAAAGCAAAAATCTTACTGATTGTGCGCGAGGGTTCAGTTGGGTTATTCAACCCCATATTTTCCCTTCGATAATAACGGCACTGTTTCCTCTAGAAATAACGTGATTCCTTCGTTCGAGGATCAACGCCATCAGCTGACACGTGTCTCTCTCTCTCTAAATGATTATCAAAAAGTCGCACCACGCGTATCAGTTTATCTTGTACGGATACTCGAGTTTACATAAGGCTTAATATCGTACCATTATACTACTTTGAGATGATTTCCATGCCAAGTACATGGCATTACATTCAGGTACAGTGAATTGCATTTTTCAAACAAAATTTCTTAATTAAGTAAATTGCTGATAGTTAAATATCATAGTTTATATATTACTCGCAAAAAGTACAGTTCCTGAAATTTTATGTAGCAATTATGACAATTTTCAGGAGTTTGATAAGTCGATTGAAGATTCAGGTTAAATTTTTTTAATAGTTTAATAATGATTCTGGTTCAAACGTCAAAAAATATGAATCTGAATTTTTGATAAAATAAGCAGGTGACTTTTAAACCTTGACGATTCATAGTTGATAGAAAACCTTTGGAACCTTTGGACATTCATACAAAATAATGGACAAATGTAATAATTTTTAGAAAACTGGAAATCCACAGTTTTTTGTTATCCAAAATAAATCAAAATTATCAATTATATTACTTTTCTGTATTGCACGAAGAATTTGTTATACATTTATTTTGTCAATGTAATCAAGCTTGTCCAACATTTAACTAAATAATTTAGAAAAGTATATTTTCTATTTTTTTATAGGTCAAACCAATTGAATAGCAAAATATGTTAAGCATTTATTAACATATGATCAATTCGTATTAGCTTATTAACTTGTCCTGCATTACTTGCAAAAACATTCTGCCACAAGTCGAAGTAACTGATGGAAAATTTAAATTTTATGATGATAATTCAAATTTACTAGACGGTATCTTTTTATAAACATTAAATTTCATTACACAGAAATTGAAGATTATCTTTTAAATGTTTATCGAAGATACAAATCGTTATACATTTCGTATGCAAAATATTCTTAAATAGGTGAATATGAGTATTAAGATTTGAAAGTATGTAAAATCGGTAATACACACGCTCCCATAGAAAAGATTGCATAAATCAAGTTTGGCGAAAGTTTCGTACAAGCTTAACTTCTCGTTATATAAACTTATCTCGACTGCCATGAAGTATTAATTATGACAGTACAAATATTGTCTCAATCCTTCTTAGGCAGTTACAGGCATACGAAACAATAACTTATCAAGTACAATAAGTCAATTCCATTAAAGACCCTTTCTTTGTTCAGCTGAAATGATTTATGAAAATATTCGGTTCAAACTTTGCAGAACATTTTTCAATCGATGTACATATTTTCAAACACTAATTACCATTCACATAAATCAATGGAAAGGATTAAAAAAAAAAAATAATAATGTAACCCTCTAATTAATAGAATATATATTTTGTTTGTAGATTTTGTGAAGTCTGGTTTAAGGAAGTGAGTGTACCAGTTAAAGAATCGACTGGTATGTAAGGTATATAAGCAGTGTCATATCAGGAAATGTCGAGGACGGACACAGGAGCAAAAGCAGCAGGGGCTTTTGTCGACAATAGTAGCCGTTTGGTGGGCAATAGAGGCGATGAAGGAGGCAGTGGTGGTGGCGATTGTGATATAGTGACTGCTGGAGGAATAAAGGGGACTGAGTGCAGAACTGTCTGTTGTAGTACAGTAGCGTGATTTTATTTTACGAAGCAGTTCCTTCCGATTAACGCTCGTCGAAGGGTTATGCCTAGGTGATTGAATTAACAACCGGTATAAGCACGAGGACGCGACATCATGCTGCAAGGATACTCGCCTATTTCACAAGCGCTTTTGGGCACACTCTTGACCTGGGGCTTGACCGCCGCCGGCGCTGCCCTAGTTATTGTCATCCGCGGTAAACAGGTCGGCATCTGCTTTTGTCTACCAAGATCTAATTACTTTAATTTAGCTACCTTATCGGCTCATTTCAATTTCATTAAATATTCAACACGACTCGACCTGTTTGATATATTAATAGAAATTTCTTTAGTTGATTAGTAATTTTTTTTTAAAGATAACACCTTTATTTGGTTCGATATATGACATGTCAGATGTTTTATATTAGAGATTATATCAGATGTGGGTATAAGCCTGATATACCCAACTCGAGCCTATTTGCCAATTATTGATACGCGGACCTATATTGGTATAGACGGTGATGATAGGATGGATAATTATTAAAATAACAGAGAATAATATCTTTTCCACTTAATATTAATATTTATTTTTAAAATAATAATTGACGTAATAACACTACACGATGATCAGTCGATGAATTCAATGTTGTTGGTAGGCGATGAATATATGAGGAAATAAGGAAAAAAGTTAGAAATCTATTATAAAAGGCCTAATGACGTTTTTTAACGAGGATATAAATTTTTCAAAATTTATATGGATTTGTTGAACTTTTACATAATGTATGCATTAAATGTAACTAATTGCATTTCTTTGAGGAAAGAAAACGTCTTTCTTAGGCAATTATAATTCTATATTTTCTAAGGACAAAATTTCATAATTTATATTGTAAATAATTTGATAAATAACTCGTGTGATTGAATATCTCACTTTTCATAAAACTTTTAGACTATTATGCAATCTTAATAAACTTCCAAAAGTTCAGTTTTTGTATTATAAGCAACGTAAATTGAGATAACTGAATTGTCATCGCTTATGATAAAATATTTATGAATTATTTAAGCAAAACTTCTTATCAGTGAATGCATATCTTGTGCTTGTATTTATTTACACATAATAATATGTTTTTCCTGTTTGCAATAATAATATAATTTTTCTTTCTATTTTTTCTATTTATTATCTTTTGCAATTTGCCATTTTATTAATTAATTCTACACTAAGGAAAACATGCTTTCTGTAGGTAAAAAGTTAAGTCCTATTGAATATTGCACTTAATTTTTAAGTCAAATGTTATGTCAAAAAATTATGATACTCTGACAACATTTTAAACAAATGGACTGTTTTCAAATGTTTCATTAATAATTATTCATCCTAATCTATAATATAAATTGATATCAATTTATTTTGAAATTAAAATATTACTTGAGCTTGGCCATATTTTATTTAAAGTGATAGCTATAATTAGCATATTAAATATAATATAAAAGCAAAAAGAAACTATGGGGAACTCACTTTCCAAGTTAGGGAAAATAATGTTTCAATCTTCTTTCATGTTTAGCTGTGCACATTGCTGTCGTGACAGCATCAATTACAGTCCAATCTCGTTTTTAATTAAGATTAATTTACTTTTCAGTTATGAAACAAATACCCCACAATTTATAATAAACAAACGTCATTGATATATAGAATTTAATAAATTATTAATATAAATTTTTTACGATCATATTTTTACCTATAATTATTTATAATTTATTTGATAGTTTATTAAATATATAAACTGTGCACTTAAATTCCACTTTTACTTATGGTTTTAAAGATAAATGAAATTATTGCAAAGTAAAGATGTTCAGCCTTCACTTGTAATAATTATTTTTCAATTTTAACTTTCATTGCATTAAGTAAAACTCATCAATAGAAGCATTATGAATGTTTTTAATAAAGCAGTGTAAAAATATGTATATAATAAACAACCAAAACACCTTTTCTTTTAAAGATAAATGAGTATTGATGCCTGATTACATCTATAAACAGAAGAAAATTTATTTCAAATTAAACAAATTTAAATAAATTTATTTCATTATTTTAATATCATCTATAAAAGACTATAAAACACTATTGTAACACTATTCTGATGCACTTATTAAATGATTATCGATTATATGTTAATCTAAAATTACTCCACAGAGAAAGCTCCTGGACAGCAGTCTTGGTTTTGCTGCTGGCGTGATGATAGCAGCCAGTTATTGGTCCTTGCTCGCGCCTGCTATCGAGATGGCTTCGCAAAGCAAACTTTATGGTGCAGAAGGCGAATATGCATTTGTTCCTGTCGCAGTAGGATTTCTAATAGGAGCAGCTTTTGTATTTGGGACGGACATGTTGATATCGTCTCTTGGCATTCAGTCCCCCAATGTACTATTAGCTATGCAGTCAGTGGGTACGAAAAACAGAAGCACGATCCTTGCAAAACTAAAGAGTGACGAGGACTTAGATGATAACCAAATTAGTGAATCACGTATTTCCGGAAGCAATATGTCTCATGTCGGTTAGTCTTATCGGACAAGTGTCGTTGGTATTTTATACAAATTCTAGTTAAAATATCTGTATGCTTGGAAAATAGGATCAGTTAGATTTACATGGGTGTTATACTTTTATCTCTTTGCTTCCCAAAGTTCCATTTACATTTTGGAATAAGCAATGTTATACAATGCTTTTTAGTTAGAAATAAAACATTAAGTAACTTAATATTTCTTTAATATTTATAGGAATTTATCTTTAATTAATTTTATGTATTGTGCAAGTATGATTGTGGATATAACTTTATTTGATTTTACTTTCATAACTGCAACACTTAACACTATACAAATTCAGTTTTACTGCATTATTATTATTACATTAGCGAGATACTTTTTGTCTTATAAGAATTATCAAATATTTCAAATTAATAATTCAATAAACTTATGAGAAAATAAATGAATAAGTTTTCAATTTTTATAACTAAATATCGAAGGTACTGAATGTCCTTTGGAGAGACGATAAAAAGTCATGTCACACGGGACAGTAAATTCGATTATACGATCACCAGTAAAACTGAAGATTTCAATTAAACGAAGCCTAAGTGTCGTGCTTTATAAACTATCGTAGAAAACCCGTTTCCAAAGCTCCATATATCATATAACAAACGAGCTTATAAATCAGCCCCTGGCAAAAAGTGCATTAATATCGAAATTTAATTACGCGATTTAAATTCCCGATGTTGAGTTAAAGTACTGGCTACCGTAGCCAAACAGAAATATTGCGGCAACATGTTCTAACCACTTGTAAAGCAAATTACTCGCCTAATAAAACGAGCTTATCACTTATTCCGTACTTATAAAGACGCTTGAAATATGCCACGACAATCGCGCGTTCTTTCCGAGATAAATTAACGAAAATATCTTAGCGATCTTTTAAGTCAAGTTTGCAAAAAAAGAAATATTTTCTCGCGGAGAAAATAAACGCGTGCGAAATTTTCATCGTTCATTTTTTCACTTAAAATAATCTAGATAAATCATTATGATTATGAAATAATTTTCACTGAAGGCACTGCTGACAATTTTCATTGCGGATAATTTTTGTCTAGATTATTTAGCGAAGATAATTTTTGAAGATTATCTTCAAATGTTTAGATCATTTATCGAGATTATGAGAAAACCTTGAAAGCCAACTTTGGAAACTTGATGAAAATAAAATGAATTCATCAAAGCTGCTTGCTAAAGTTGCTACTGAAAAAGGAAATCGAAAAAGTCCCTCAAATGAGCCCGCCTCGAAAGTTATGCTATGATTAAGATAAATTAATGAGCCGATAATGATCGGCAAAAATCTAATGGTGTGTGCCTGTGTGTGTGCGCGCGCTCTTTTGTATGTAGTGCGAAATCGACGAACTCTGGGCGAGCTCTCGAGACTAATCTAAGCGCTCCCGTATGCGATAAAAGGCGTAAGCTAAACGACCGTATCTTTTCACTTATCTAATTCCCGGACGCCGTGGCACTTCTAGGCGTCGAGCTCGATTCGACTCTACTAATTGGACGGAATCATTCGCGTTTAAGTAAATCGTGCCAATGCAGGAAGAGTTACATTTAGTCATTTTACATGTTTTTTTTTTCACTCGTTGTATGCACTGGCTATTGGAAAATTCCTCTTATGTTAATGTCTTATTTTAAGACTTTCAGGAGTTGGTTTTAGCTACCGGTCTTTTCAGCATCGTATCTTGTTCGCATAAGAAACATTTGTCATTCATTTTCATTTTCACGTCTTTCAAATTTTCCGAAGGAATTCTAAAAGACAAAAAATAATTCGGTACACTGAAAAAAATAATGTAGAGAAAATTGTTATAATTCCTTGTAGAAGTGTCGTATAGCAGGAAAATTTTGAAAAATTATTATGTATCATAATAAAAATTAGAAGAAAATATTGATAAAATTGTTATATTTGTTTCAATTCTTATTATGAATTATTTTTTTCAGTGTACACGCAGAAAAATCTAATGTAAATTTTACCATAATTCTGGCAAAGCAGACTTAGAAGTCAAACTAAAAAAAATGTACTATTATTATGGTAATTTTTGCAGCTTTTACATAAAGAAAACACAATAAATTCTGTTCGAAACAGCGAGAAGAAGCAACGCGACAGCATAATCGTGCGCGAATCCAATTTCATTTGTAAATGAAAATGAGTCAAGTCCATTCGGTGCCTACAAACATCTCGTACGATCTCCTTAATTGCAGTCGCAACAAAACGATCTGGTAATCGGTACTTTTTGCGTCGACCGATTTCCCGGTATACCAAGCGCTTTATTAGCGTTGTCAGGCTTTGCGAAATCCTGGGGAATGGATAAAAGTGCGTACCAAAAACGCGGACGTACAAATCGACGTGGAAAGCTCGATCGATCGAACGGAAAAAAGAAATCGGATCGAGATGCCGATAAAAGATAGTCATTCGGATGCTCGTCGCGTGTGAAGCTTTCCATTGCCGTTCGAGTTGCTTTGGCATTTGATGAATTTCGGTGGACACTTTTCTCGCAAGTGGGGCTCTGATTCTAATTCTAAACGCGCGCCGGCTTTTTTCAACGGCGAAATACGGAGCTGGCGTAATGAGAAACTCAAGCGCACCTTCCGAGAAAGAAATCTCCGGTCATTACGGGATTCTCGGTGTATAAAGTCCATGAAGGGCGAACCGAACCTGTCCCCGCGACGAAGACGACGACTCGCGCAAGTCTAACATAAGTCTGGTGTGTTCGTAAACAGCAGACCATGATAGAGTCATACATAACCCCCGTCCATCCATAATGCATTCGACCGGTAAAAACTGTTCCTTGTTAGTTTGACTTAGCGCGCACCGGCCCGAATGACATCTGCTTATTTTTGTCGCCGGATCGTATGTGCCGGGGTTATTAACTGGCCGGGGTTAATAGTTCGCAATTTGCTGACGATCTGCGGGCAAAAATGCCGAACACTTTTTCTCCAAAGGTTTTCTGCCGTTGCGAATTTCAAAGGGGCGTTCAACCCTTCGATTATAATTTTTGCAATGTGTCTGAAATTCTCGTCGAAAAATTTGCAAACAGAAAAACTGCACTAAAGAAATTGCAGAGATGAACATCGGTAACGATTTGCAAAAACTAAGTTCAAAAAAAAACAAATTGCAGAATCTTTAATGAAATGAAATTTTGCACATTTTTAGAAATGAATGTATTCAGTTTTGTAATTATTCGATGAAGTAATCGATGAGAATTAATACAGTGTTAATACAAACGGAAAGCAATTTTTTTTTTTCAGGAAAAATTCGCAGATATTTAATTTTATATTCGCAATTTTAAATGTTCGTGTCATAAAATTAACGGTGCAATTTTGAAATCCAACTATGCATATCCCGAAATTCATTATCTAAAAGTAACAATTACGTAATATCAATTACCAGCAGATTACATGATGTGCAGATATTTAAATTTTGCGATTTAAGCTTGTTATACTAACGATATATGTCGTTAACTTAACTATCTCATTTCCTTAACACAAATGTGCAGGGATACTCGAAAGGTTTTATAATTTTTGTTCCCCCAACTAACACTTAAAAAAAAAAAAAATTTATTTTTTTTGAAAAATATTTGAAAAATATATTAACAATAATAGCGTTAGAATTAACGAGAAAAACTAGAAGGAAATAATGCTCGGGATTATTCCATCCTAATCGTCGTAACTTATTACCCAAGTTACTATATTTATACCCCACATAAACACAAAACTAACGTCGTTACGTTTATTTATAGTTATGAGAACAATAAATATAGTAATTTCGGTAATAAAACAACGCGCCAATAAAACATTTCTACCTTCATAAAATAATTAACATTCATCTCGGACTGAAATAAATTTGCTATTAAGAAAACTATATTGAGAGAAATAGATTGTTGAAATCAGTGTATAAATTGTAATTTTTTCAATCAAAGGGTATAATTTCAAATAATTAATAATTCTTAAGATTGTCAAAATTATTATTATTGTTTAATTATTAATTGTTTAATTATTATTATTATTATTATTATTATTATGATATCGACTACAGTTTTCATTAATGACTTCTTATAAAAGTCTTGAACAGTTTTAGTCACAAAAGCTGCAATAATCGTGTTCTACATAATTCACATAATTTCCGTTCGATTCATAGAAAAATGCAAAGAAATAACAAAGTTGTAAACTTGTTTAAACGTAGGTAAAAAAAAAAAGTTAGTCTGAAGTATCGGAAAATAAAAGCACTGGCGGCGCATAAAAACGCGGCAATTAACATTGCGATCCAGAAATACGTTATAATTTATTATCTTTCAGACGATAAAAAACATCGGACGTTACAAATTATTGCTGAATTGCATTGAACTATTAAACTCATATACATTATTTATAATTATTGCAAGAAAAAGGTCGACGGCAAAAATTTTAATAATCGATGAATAAGGATTCATTGCACCACGTTCAATCAATATTAATTTCATCCAATTAATATTGAACGATCTTTTTATATTCTCGGATTATTAATAATCATTATAGTTAAACAAAAAATCAAACGAACAATTTTAATTCGCGTTTAAAAATTTTGCACTTTTCAAACGGTCCGAACGCGTAAGTACAAACGCATAAATTATTTCGAATCCAAAAATATAGCTGTTTTGCCAAAATATTCCAAGCATTCGCAATATTTTCCGATCAGAATGAAAATAAATGAACGGCTCCGAAATTCGAACCGGTCATTAATCTCAGGAATAGATTCTGCCCGAAAATTGAATATTCATGATTATTCGGAAACGTATAATACCAATGCGAACAAGTTGATGTATAATTAAATTAATTTCGATATAATCGTTTCAGAGAAATAGAAAAAAGAAGCGCGGACGAGCGCAGTTGTAAGGAGCGATTGATTTGTCTAATTATGCCGGAGATATTGTCAATAATCGTACGCCTGCGTTCCTTTTTAAATAATTCATAATTACAGCGGACGTAATTTACCGACAAAGAACCACTGACCGGCAGGCTTTCACGATGTTGGACGCGCTGCCAAGATCGGAACGTTGACAGGAATCGTAGAGACGCTCATTAATTCGTTAATTACATCGTTCGTTCTGTCGACTGACCTCATCCATCAATTTTTTTTTTCTTGTTCTATTAATTGCGTGACAATAGAATATAGACAACCTGCCGCGTAATGAACGATTTTATCCACGAGCTGAAGCAATCATTGATCCCATTTCCTGTTTTGCCGATTTCTGATATTGATTCGATTTTTATTTCATTTTATTTCTTTTTTTTATTTTAATCCAAATGGATTAAAAAGAATTTTTTTCAGTTAGAAGTGGAAAAGTATCGTATCTTTGTAATGTGAAATTGTTAAATGTTATTATTCTTGACTGAAATAGAATAATTGACTTGTCGACAGTGGATTTACGTACACAAAGGTATCTTTATTTCTCCATTACTGTTTGCTTTATTCTTATGAAATTAACAAACATTTTGAAGCGTAGATAAAGCCAGTAACCATTTATATTAATTTATGTTCACTTTTTTGACATTTACTATTATAAATGGCACTATTATTTCGTTTGTGAAATAATTTTACTTCATCAACGATCTTGATATCCGTATAAAGTATACAACATTTGCAATTAAAAATTAAGAGCTACAAAACGTAATGGTAAATTATTTACACATTGTTGATTGGATAATTAATTCGAAGTTCTCACCGTCTACCAACAAGATACAATCAAAAGTTATATATATTGTTCATACTCCATGAAATATTCCTGAAACAATGCTAACGTGTTTTTAACGTGACTCGGTATAATTATCGAGCTTTACGCGTTACAAAGATTTATTTCAAAATATTACGAGATTAATTGTTAAAAATAATCTTTACTCCGAAATAGTCAAATTTCGTACCCAATTCTCTCTTTCTCTCTTTTCGTGCCAATTAATTAAGCAATTAACTTTGTTTTTGCACATTATTTTTTTTTGTTTTCGTCGATATAATAAAATGACCGTTTAATGCAGCATAAACTAGTAATTAAGGAAGCAATCTCTGACACAACTCTCAAATGTTTATTTTATGATTTTCTGAACTGCTTTATGATTTGTGTCGCGTATACGATTGCCACCGATAATTGTAATTTCATATCTAAATAACTATTAATTAGTAAATACTTGATTTATGTCATCATTAGGAGATACATTGTACTAATCGTAGAGAGAAGGAGTTTAAAAAAAGTTTGCTGAAACATTTTAATTATCTTTGAATACGAAATTCTTTGATAACTCTCCAACTATCTTGCGTTTATTAAGGTAAATATTTTTCGAATGAAAAAAAAGGAATTTTTAGTAAATTAGTTTCTAATTATAATTTCAAAAAAAAAAATGCTTCCTCTCTTTAATTATTATCTAACTGTTATTTTTGATTAATTCAAATTTGTTGTTTCCAAGATAAGGGATATTTTATTGTATTTATCTACTGTCTCGTAAACAATCCTTTTACTATTGAAACATTAATAGTTTTCATAATAAATATTAAACCATTCGATAAGGAGATTTACAATAACGAAATAATTCGTAAGCTAAACACGTAAACTGGTTATTGGCGGTGCTTGGAAATGGAAGGGAACCTTTTTTTTTCAAAAGCCGAGTAAATATTTAAATAAGAGATTAAGATCTCGAAATTCATCGATGCCCGAGAAAATTAGTCATCAATATCGTCCACGAGACCATTTTTTTCGATCGTTTATTTCGAAATTTAATAAATTTCCCTTACGCTCGATAATTAGTTAATTCCATTCGAGCGAGGCATGATCTTTCGACTTTGCAAACTCATTAACATTTCGCCGGTATCGACGTCCCCGTTAAATCGATCATGCGTGCGTGCCATATCGCTGCCTTTAATCGGCAATTAACGGAAATTAATTAGCCTCTAGTTCTAGGAAATAAAAGCCGAGCCCCGGAATATACACATACAAATCGGTTACAAAAGTATTGTGAAATTGCACGAAACCGAACCCGCGTATTTTTTTTTTTTTTTTTTTTTTTTTTATTGTTATTTCAATGACAAAGAAAATTTTCAAACCGAGAGCTATAATTCGAAACGATTATTTTAACGCGAGGCCTTTAATTAACTCCTCTCGCTGTCGCACAATGCGACGGGTAAATTGGCAATTACGTCATTCTTTTGACGTCGTCTGTGACATGATTTGTCACGCGTCTAATTGGTCCGCGACGATTTGCACGCGGCATATCGAGCGACTCACTGTCGAAATCTTAATTTATTTGTCAGCGAGACATAGAGCGCGCGGTTACGGGATTAAAAAAAAAATTGCTTTACCTTCGTACACATTTTGCGACACCTTCATGCATTATTCAAAGGCGCAGCGCTAGTTCGCCATTAAAACCTTGATACGCTTCGTTCCAAATGGCCATTAATTAACTCGCGTTTTCTAATTTTGGACCTGATCTTACAACAGAAATTAATTAATATCAGCTCGTATTAATGTTGACGCTGACTACTAATTATTTTGACGACTTCTGACCATTGACGTCGATATTGATAAACGATCGGGCATTTTTATTATTGTATAATTGATATACGAGAAGACAAAATGAAACGACTTTGATGTTTGAATTGTTTTTTTTTTGTCTTTGTTTCAGGTGACTTAAGATTGCCAGGTCCTGGGCCAGGTCCAGTCAGGTGTACTCTCAGGAAGCACAAACCTAATCGTAAGCCAAGAACTCCGTTCACGACGCAACAGTTATTGTCCTTGGAAAAGAAATTTCGGGAAAAACAGTATCTGACAATAGCGGAGCGAGCGGAATTCTCGTCGTCGTTGCACCTCACCGAAACGCAGGTAAAAAAAAAAAGAAAATTAAGAAGGACTTTTTCATTTCTATACTTTCTGAATTAAATAAATACTTGAAAAAAAGATCCAATGATTCTTTATGCATTGGAGATTGTAACTGTTTTTTCAAATTCTATATTTCAATGTAATTTACTCTTGTTTGACTCTCGTTTTCATTGTTTTGGCGGCAAACTGAAAATTTGAACTTCGCGATCTAGCTTTGACATCCTCTGAACCGACGGTTCTGTCTTAGAGGATGTCTTCGTTTGAAATCTGCCATTGCTAATCGAACAATTTCCTCCCACGTGGTTCGGCGAAGACTTGAGTTCATTGTCGACCTTCCAACTTTTAAAATTCAGATTTCCGTGGTCGCCGTCGTCATTGCTTGGGCTAATAGTGGCGTGCCAGAAAACACTTAGCGCGTTCGTTACAATGCACCGGACAAAATGAAGCTCCGTTGCATTCATTTGCTTAGATAAGCTCTCATTACTTCGCCGGTTCGCCTCGCTCCTGTCCTGCGCCCTTTTTATTCCTTCCACATAACTCATTGTCCGTCAGAGCTACATTTCAGACCCGGATATTCTATGATCAGCACTTTCCACATGACTAATTTATCTGTTCTGCATGCAGCCGTTACACACTGACTCACAGAAATCGTAGTGTGTGCCTTTATATATATGCCGTGTCGCAATAAATTACTAATTATTGATTAAGGTAGTAATTGCAAAGACTCAGAAATCTCAGAATTGTTTAAAATTTTAGACAAAGAAAATATGAATCCTATACAGTAATTTGGCAAAATTTCAGAAACATTGATTGACTAGAAGCGAAGATATTTGATTTCCAAAACAGATCATCGTCTGCTTAAATTTTAAATACAAAATGAATAAACGTTGGATCCAAAGGAAAGTTGACATCTGATTGTTCGACATTCCAGTTTTTCACAAATAATCCAATAATATTTGACAGTAAAATTGCACAGTGATCTTCTCGATATATTTCCATAATTGTTAATTAAAATTGATTTAAAACTTCTGTTTTAGATTATTCCTAAATTTTGAATATGACTATTTCGCAGGTACTACCTTAAGGAATATTGAAATAAATGTTAATAAAATGGAATACATTGTTTTGTTTCAGGTGAAAATATGGTTTCAAAACAGACGGGCCAAAGCGAAAAGACTGCAGGAAGCAGAGATCGAGAAACTGAGGTTATCCGCGAGGCCTCTCTTGCATCCGAGTTTCAGTTCGGGCCTGATGTTCTCGGGCGTGGGGCCCCCTGGGACCCCCGGGGTACCGCCATTTATCGCGGCCGCCATGGCCAGGCACAGCCACGCTGCTGCCGCGGCCGCCATGTTCATGGGACCTCCCGGACATAGACCTTAAGCCTTTCGACAAGTCTGACAACGTTTGAGTTAATTCGGTCTGAGTTCGATAACTATCAGTAAGTCGCGTTTCGTAATATCGCAAAACGGTTACGCTATCACCAAAAACAAAAAAAAAAGAAACAAATTATTAACTTTTCTTTCCATTCTTTCCTTTTTTTTTGCAAAAATCCGAAATAAAATGTTTCCACGATTCTGTCGAAGTATTATTATTTTTGTCGCGTTGGATTTTTGATGTCTGTCCATTGACACCGATGTAAATCAAAGAGCGTTGAAAAATTTCGTTAGATAAAGATTTGCGCGGTTGCACAGCACGAGCGGCAGACTTTTTGCTGTTGTGGAAAATGCAATTTCGTTGTTTACCATGGCCTACGGCATCGCGCGTGCTTCTGGCCGTCTGCAAGAATCTTAATGGCGATGCGATATTCCGATAATGTTCCGAAACGGGGAATCCGATGAATTCAGCTTCCACGAGGCAATTTCGAGCCGAGGTAGTAACGAACTGCCGGTTGCGGTGAGCGTTGCGCGATGATTAATGATCGCGGCATTACCCAGAGAAACTAGGCTCCCGAAAGCACCTGCGTCTGGTGCCAAAGATGGCTCGTTCTGTTACACGCTCGATTCTCTTCCATTGTCACAAGCTTCAATTCGAGTACCTTTTCCTTTTTCAAGCGAACGTTTAACCCTGCGGTCGTACTTCGTTATTCACAAACGCACAAAACTTTCTACAAAATTCATACAGATCGTTAACTGTAATCCACTTAACTTCACTTTGTGCACTTAATTACGTAATATATTTCAACCGATGTTTATCTTCATTAAAATTTTTGCTGCGTTTAATTAATTTATGAACAAATTGGACTCTGCAAATAATAAAGCATTTAATCGACTCGAAAAAACAAAGTCTCGAGTTTACAGTTCGGTGTTACATTTTCATAACAGGAATAAGAATGTTAGAGAACCAAAAAAAAAAAAAAAATACTGCAGGATTAAACGCAGCTATCTTCCTTTAACTAATATTACACGCAGATTTGATCATGAAATTTTTTTTCAAATCTTTCTGCAAGAAAATGTGTCACTTCACACAATCTTTAGTTCTTTTTATTATTTAAATCAAGAGGCTGCTAAACGTAAACCATCGAAATATATGCAATTTATTTTTAATGCTTCGTATTTATTTCTATATTTAACTTTTTATTTATTTATACGTTAGTTTTTAAGATGTTCCTTATATTATAATTGTATTTATCACTTTTCTACTCAATCCTTTCCCTGTTTCAAATTTGTTTCTAGTCAACTTTGACTGAATCGTCATTAATTCTAAGACGAATTTCCATTGTTATAACGATGATATTATATTTATAAACTTATAATCTGCGTGTAATCATTGAACAATCATTCAGTTTTAAACCGAAAGTTGCAAATAAAAGCGAAGAAAAGAAAAATGTAAATCGATACTCGGGCGTCAAACTTAACTCGTAGTTAGACTTTTTTAGTGCCAAATAGAAAACTCGTTAGCTATAATGTTTGAAAAACGTCGGCGATAATTAGTGCTCGAAAGCAGCGACGAGAAATTTGTTTTGATTTTTTTTTTTTTCTTTTGGTCGTACGAACGAAGGAAAAAAAGAAAGAGAGAGAACGAGAGAGAGAGTAAGAGAGAGATACAGAAATGGAGAGACAATTGTTCTTTCAGCATTTACGAAGCTTTTGAGTTTGATCTCAGAGTTGCATATCCAATGTACATATTGTAAATAGACGCCTCTATCGCTGGTGTAGATGTGTTTATAGGGCGACAATTAGCCCCTACTTGATTTTGAAAAAAAAAAAAAGTAAAATAGAAAAAAGTGAGGAAGCAAAATTTTGTGAACATATTTTTTTAAAACTTAAAAATGAATCTTTAATTTTAATGCAGACGAATGCGGTAAGTTCAGTTTTTATAAAAATCCTTTGAGTCAAGAGATTAAATCGAACGACATACAGAGCAAAAAATTAGTTAAGTCCGAGATAAAAATTCTTAATTGCAAAACAATAAAAACAAAGAAAAAAGATAAATTTCGAAAAAGTGCGAATCTTGACGCAAATGGATTTTTTTAAAAGGTGAAGTGTCAAAGAAATAAATTGGATTAGCTGTTGGTAATTTGGCAAATTTTTAATTTGCTTTGGCGGAATAAAAGCAAATTAAAATGCAAGTAGCCCTGTACACACACAACAACAACAACAAAAATGAAAAAAAAAAAAGAGAAAGTGATGAATATGTAAATTATGTACCTACATGTACGAGGATAATATAACGAAGGAGACACCATGTATAGGTACGCTGAATTTAAATTTGCGACTCATAAGGTTTACGATCGTACCTATGCATTCTGTATAAATGTAATATTATATATAATTTATCCGTGGAACTGCGTCATAGTATAATAAAAATGATTTCAATACTTGAACATTGTTGTCATTTACATCACGTCCAATTTACTTTTAAACAAAATTTTCAGCAACCGATATTATTCCCGAACTATTTATAAAGGCATTTATTTAAATGAAACAGTCAATTTTTAGCACAAAAGTTTTTGCGAGCGCTTAATTGGCGCTTGCACATTTTCTTCTTTTTTTTTTAATATATATTTAAGCCGTAAATTACAATATAATTAAGTGTCATATTCGTTTTACATAATAATTTTAAATTAAAAAATTTTTTCCATAATTAATTAGTTATGGAAAGTTTATGAATGTTAAGCGTAATTCGTAAAATGAATAATTAAAAGTTTCTCTACACAAATCATTCTGGCTTTGGTATTCAAAATTCAATAAATTCATAATTACGTTAAATCGTGGCAGCTAAAGTGATTGAATATTGCAACCACGTCAATTTGTTATGGAGATTTATGTACCTATAACTCATTAAAAATCATTTTTAGGTTTAAATTTCATTATGGAAAATTACGCTCTGGAAAAGCTATTAATGCTAAAATTGAATTATTTTCACTGCCGTGTCATTTCATTTACGTTTCAATGATTCGTGCTGCCGTTACAATGAAATTATATTCCTCGTATTGCTTTTGTTAACTCGCACAATAAAAATTTTATATCACTTTGGAATTGTCCTTTCAACGTTAATTTATATTAATTAAAATTAAACAATTAATTCCGTTGTTTTTGTGCGAAATTTTTCTAGTTGCTTTTTTTTGAACGGAACAAAAATTGAATGGGAGAAAATAGTCGATGAAAAAAGGAGCGGGCGAATGAAGTGTCGATCGAATTTCTTGAACAAAAAAAAAAAAAAAAAAAAGGGAAAAAAATTTGGTCGGTGCTTTTGGAGCGAAGATGAACGTTCTCGTAATAAAATTTGAAAGTAACGCCAAGGTCGGCACGGCATAAAACGTTCTTCGGCAGAGTGTTCGGTAGGTAATTAAAAATATGTTAATTCGCCGCGGCCGCTAATTGGTTTTTGACTCAATTTTTAATTAAGTCTTATGCCTGATGGCGACGCGCTGATTTATCGAACGGGACTTCCCCTCCATGGGCGTCGCTAATTATAAAACGTGCGTATACGTGCGTGCCACCGTTGCACCGGTTTGTGCGCGTCTGCGTGAGGCAAAATCGATGCGAGGGTAGATTCACCTTTGACGGGAGGACCATACACTCGAAAAACGGAGTACGCTACCGCCGAACACACCACCGACCTATCTCGATCAAAGAAAGTTGCCGCTAAATTTTACACTACCAAAATTTTACATCGCACATTCAGTATTACAGGTTGCCGTTGATATTTCTTTGGACATTAGAACGAAGAATTCTACGAGAGATATTCGAGTTTTATATAGATATTTAACAAAAAAAAAAAACAAACTAATATCAAAACTAAAAATTACAATTACATTGTAAACGGTTCAATTAAGAGAAAAATTACACGGAGAAAAAAAATTGTATGAAAAATGACTATTTTCCATATCACTTTGGGGAAAATAATATGAACATATTAAATTTTACTATTATTAACATCAAAATTTCTAAAATTATAAGGAAAATAGTAATTTTTCATATCATTTATTCTCAGTGTTATAAATTATTTTAAATTGAATTTTTGTTTAATATAATGAAATATTTCGAGATTGAAATATTCGAAAATTGACTAAAGAAGGTGAACAAATTCTTTCTAACTTTTTTATATTAATTAATGAATGCTAAAAAAAGAACATATAATTATTTGCAAGATATTTGTAAGACATTAATTATGTAATATTTAATATCAAAATTAAAACTAGTTTCAGTTGAACAAAACTTGAACATTACAATTTTCAATTCTCAATTAATTGTATCATTAAACATATTAATATTATTAATTGCACCTCATTAACCTACATAATAACAGATTCTTAATTGCGAAACACAAATACATTTCTAAAAAGGCATGCATATAGACTATTAAAAAATTAAATTTGTTTTCTCCGAAACCCCCGACAAAAATTGTTTTTTAATTACACAAATTTATCGGCGTTGCGTAAAAAAATTATTTGACTTTAATTTGCAATTAACGTTAAATAAATGGCGCAAAACGTTCAAGTTTTTTCTTATGAAACTAATTAAAATTCAACGATTGCTTTCATTCTAATTAATTGATCGATATTTGATAAACAAAAAAATTTCGCATTGCACTACAATTATTTAGAGAATCAAGGGACCATCTTCGTGTTATTTTTTCTTTGCAATCATTTTTCATCTTTGCAAAATGCAAAGTCATTTCAATGATTACTTTAATAGCTTTTTTGTAAAAATATACTAATTTTGTTTTTACTTTTAATTTTAACACTGTAACAAAAGTAGTATGTAATTGAAAAAATGCAAGGAAATGTAACAACGTAAACCGGAAGTTTGGATAAGAATGTTGCAATGAAAAGAAAATATTGGCAAAAATGTAATCGGAAATGGAGTTGTATGACGAGAGTTGTATGAAAAGGTAGGAAAAAAAAGAAACGAAGGTCAGTAATTGGAAAAGTTTAATCATTTTCAATTTCAAGGCAAAAATTGAAGACAATAAGAAGAAATTAAATACTTTAAACTTAACGATAAAGTTCTTTTTTTAATTTGTTTTTGTTTTCTTAACTCATTTCGTTATAAATAACAATTATTTACATGCGGATTCTTAAATCTATATCAAATTTATTGACCAAGTTATTTGCTTACTTGTCGACAGATTAACATTGACAGAAATGTGATATTAAAAAGTGATTAAGAAAAGTACTAAAATAATTTATTATCATCGAATACAATTTCAATAATAATTCTGATTTGCCAACTCAATGATTTCATATATAATAATCAATTAATTCGGTGATCTAACTTGGTTTTTCTTCAATTAAAATTCCCTCAGAACCATTGCTAGTTAGTCAAAATCCCCGATTAAAATCCCATTCTAACTGATTGTGAATTTCATTTAAATATTGACTCCACGAATTACGTAGAGAAATATTGTATTAAATATTACAACGTATAGTATCAATTGAAGGGTTTGGAAGAATAAGGAACTTAGCGTTCGTAGCTACCCCTCACGCGCATTTAAACGTCGCTTAGAAATCATGCGCGATAGGAGAAACTACGAGCTCTAAGCTCCTTATTCTTCCAAACCCTTGAATTCAATGACGGTAATACAAAGTCAGGAATATTAATAAAAACGTTTTAAAATTTACTAAAGAATTACTAATGTTTACGAAAAACGTTTTTTATTTTTTAGTTCACTGAGGAAAAAGTAATATGAATAATTACTATTTTCCATATCACTGTGGGAATATCTCCGGAAAATAAGAAATTTTGATATTAATAATAGTAAAATTTAATATCTTTATATTATTTTCAGATATTTC